>JAJOOF010021330.1:0-34539 GCA_029582545.1 Solanum lignicaule
TCCCCTTTCATCCAAGATTCAGTTTTTCACAACACAGAAGAAGTTTTAGCATCGAAACTAGCTCCAATTTTGCAATCTTGCACAAATTCTACAGAAAATCTTGGTTTTGTTCATCGTAAAGGGCAGCAGGTTCATGCCAAGTAACTGTAAATGAAATCGACAACTTGGATATTTGAAAAATACGTATCATTTTTCGGCGTCAGCGATGGTCCGAGGTGAGTAGAGTGAAGACTGAAGATTGAAGTCACGACGCTTGGTCTCAGTTGAATTGAATTTAGTTTTGTTTAGTTTAGACTTTAGACTTTAAGTCTTTAAAAATTGAAATGGGTCAGGTAAATATTTTGAGTCAAAATATATAAGTATTATTAAGTAATATAATTTAAATATTGTTAAATTTATTTAATAAAACTTCGGTTCTTTGGTGCACCGTAGTTTCGGGACCCTTACACCGGACTCCGAACCGAAAAATCGAAGTTCCAAAAAAAAAGAACCGACACCGAACTGAAACACCGAAGAACCGAAATAGTTCGTTTGATTTGGTTTTTCGATTTTCCGGTATTTATGCCAACCCCTGATACAAAGTGAGATTGAAATACAAAGTGAGCACAAAAAATATAAAAAACTTGTTGGCATACATTTAGAATGAATACAAAATAAAATAAAATAAACTTGAGACAAAGTGAGATTGAAATACAAAGTAATGTTGAAATACAGAGTGAGCACCAAAATACAAAACATTATTGACATATAGTTCGAATGAATACAAAATAAAAAAAAAATACAAAATTGAATGAAGCCTAATTTAGAATAGCATACGAAATTCTGTAAAACTACTTATATATTCTCCTATAATATAATACAAAATGAAACAAATACATAATTTGAAATGAATACCGCCTACAAAATAAATACAAGTTACACCTAAAAAACTCAAATTTAGCAAGATACCACATAGATTTTATAATGAATACAAAATGCAACATACCATAAAAACAGTAAAGAATACAATTTGAAAGTTTAGATACAAAATGCAACAGGCCATGAAGTTGTTCTTCATCAATTTGATCTTGAAATAAGACTTTTAAAACTTGTGGTCCAAAATTAATGATAAAAATTTGTGTGGCTGTAAATTATTTCATTAAGGGTAAAATAGACATTTTATAGTTAAATTGTTACTTAATATAGAAATGTGTCATTTTTTTTGGGACTTACTAAAAAGGAAAGTAAGTCACATAAATTGGGACAGAGGGAGTATGATTTATGCTTCGTTAGCATTTTTAAGTGTATTTTATGCTAGACTTCATATTAACATTTTTTATATATATAAAACACAAGTCAATATGTTAACGCAAAACTAGTAAATATTTAAAGGACACTTTACTGATGTCTAATGTCTCCTCCAATTTTGGTTTTGTATTTTGAGTTTAGCCTCTTAAATTTTAATTTAGCAATAAAAAAATGATAATTTTATTATGTTGTCTTTGGAATATAATACACATCTTATACTGCGTTTCACAATATTTAAAGAGCCGAGAAATTAGATTTTTGTTATATGTAAAATCAATACAAATTTTAATGCATTGTGTGTGCATTATAAATGGATAATTAATGATGATGCATTTCAATATTTGACCGGTTACACATTAAATTTGGTAGAGAACAAACAAGTTAGCAAAAAAAAAATGGCAAATATTATTTCATTTATGAAATTAACGGTGATGCTCATTTTGATCTCTAATTCACAATTTGTAAATTGTAAATTGGATAAAAAATAATTTAGGGATTGTATTAAAGCATGTTTCCAAAATCCTGGGTGTTATATCATGTGCAAAAGAATGTCAAGTTTCTTCTCTTAATAATGTTTTTTCTCCAATGGATTATTGCAATCTTGGTTGTTCAATTGACAAGTGTGCAAGTTTAATCAAATATGACAAACAATAGAAAGGTTGCATGAAGGATTGTTTTGGCGATTATTGCAAAATTGGAGCTTAGAAGATAAATTAGAATATTAATTAATTAATGTGATATCATTAATTAATGTTGTGAATGAAAAACTACTCATAATGTCATCTTTTCTAAATAATAGATGTTTTTCTTGAATCTCTAGAAGAAAAAAAAACATTAAATTTGGTATATATAACAATAATAATGAAGAGAAGATAATTAAGGGCATAAACTCAACTAAAATGGATTATTATAAAACAAAAAAGAAAATTACAACTGGAATTTAAAATACTATTTTCTATATTGGGCCGCACATACAAACCACCCACAAAGATGAAGAAAATTTACAATGCTACCCCTCCTCCTACACTCGATCACTTCTTCGTCTTTCTGGCAGATGCTTTCTTCGCCGGCGATTTCACGGTCTTAGATTTCACACTCTTCACCGGCGCCTTTTTAGCAGCTGGCTTCGGTGCAGCTTTCCTCGACGGAGTCGACCTTGTAGATGTCCTTGCTACCTTAGCTGGCTTCTCATTAGCCGCTTTTGGCTTTACAGCAGCCTTAGCTTTCACAGGGGCTTTAGTCTTTTCAGCTGCTTTCGGCTTTGCTACAACTGCCTTAGGTTTTGCAGCTGGTTTAGCTTTAGCAACAACAACAGGCTTTGGCTTAGCTTTTGATTTGGTAGCAGTTTTAGCCTTTGGAGCAGCAACCTTTGGTTTTGGCTTCGGCTTTGCCTTGGTTGCCTTCTTTGCCTGTGTTGCTTTTGGCTTAGCTACCGGCTTCTTCTTAGCAGGCGCAGTAGCAGCTGCCTTTGGAGCTGGAAGCTTGTAGGAACTCTTAACCTTAACAAGTTTACCAGAAGCCACAAGCTTCTTCAATTGAACAAGCAACATTTTCCTGAAATTTGATGGAAGATTTTTCTGCTTATCTTCAATGAACTTTGTGATCGCATACTGACTCGATCCAGTTTTATCCTTCAATGTTACAATCGCCTCTTTAATCATCTGCATAACATTTCAAGTTAGCTAATCGGCAAATTAAACAACAACTTCGATTAGTAACAAATCTACAATCAATTTACCTCAAAGTAGGAAGGATGAGTCGGAGGATTTCTCTTCCTCGGAGCAGATGATTTTTTCGCCTTGATCTCCTTCTCTTTCTTTGGTTCATCAGTCTCCGCCGGTGGATTTTCTTCCGTCGCCGGTTCAGCTACCGCCACCTGTTCATTCACAGGCTCAATTGCTACAACTGGTTCTTCAGTCGCCATCTTTGCAGAAACTTCAAATTAGGATTTCTAAGATCTGTAGAACTACTGGAATTTCTATTTTGCTTGTATGAATTTGTGATGAAATTGAGAAGACCATATATAGTAAGCTAAAATAAATTCGTATCCAGAATTCTGAAAGCTGATTGGTTAATAGCCTTTTGACGCGGATTAATACTTTAAACGAATTTTGAATATAAGCCGTTGGATGAAACTTCATCTACGGTTCATAATGGTAGGTGACTTAGACAGAGATTGAGATTGTAACAAGAAAAGCTTGTTTTAGTTCTTTGAGTTGTGTTTTTATGCTCAATTAATATAGGCATAACATGAGTTATACTTGATGGAATTTACCAAAATAAAATTAGTTAGGTAGATAATTTTGTAAGCTTTCTAAAGAGTATTTATTTGGATTTTTTGAATGAGAAATCTGGGAGATTTTTAACTTTGATTAGCAAGTGGTCTGATCAATGAGTTTCTTGGAGTCTTTTGTAGTTTTGGTTAATTTTAGGTCAATGCTTCGAGTAAAATACTGTTTTTTTCTTTTAATATGATAGTGAACTAAATAAGGAGTCTGTTAAATCAAGAATCACAAAAATCCAATAAGATTTGTTCATGGAATTGTTGATTCAAAGGTCATTGAAGATGAACACATCCATGAACAAACTATTTGTTCTTCTTGGAGTATAAAGCAAATGTATATTGTATTTTCTAAATAAATCTTATTTACCTCAACTAATTTTTTTTACAAATCATAATTACATTCTTGATGATTGAATCGTTATTCGTTTCTTCAAAGTTATAATTTAAAATTTTATTTTACTGTTACAACACAATATGTGTATATTTAAGTGTATGTCACAGATTCATGTGTAACGAGTTTTGTTCTTGATTGTTCTTAATCGGTTTCAACTTTGGCTTAATGAGCTATGACATTATACACATAGATCGTTGTTTTTAAACATTAAATCATGTTAACATAAAGCAACTAGTTTCATTTGTTACTTGCTATACATATATCTCTTTCTTTATATGCCTCTCTTTATACTAATAGTGGTGCATTTATCATCTAGGTTTGTTTGTTGTGCCAACTAACATTCTAATGCTTCTATTTATGCTATAAAAAGTCTCTCAACCTTTGAGAAACTAGAGCTCAAAAAGACTTGCTTTTGCAACATAATCACCATGGCTAAATACAAGCAAGTAAATTTTGGTCTAATTCGGGGTACCAATAGTAGCATGGTTACTTAATCGTCTTTCATATAACGTATTATGATCTTGTCTTTTTGCATGATACCTTTGGATGAAAACTAAATAACTTTAGCTGAAAACTAACTTAATAAGAGATGGATAAGAATTTGTGAACTCTAAAACATGTTCAAGTTTCTACTTGTGCCATTAGATATGACAATTAGATGAAACCAACTTTCCTGGGTATAATTTTGTGTACTCAATGTCCTATATCCAGTGAATTTAGCATCAATAACTTGAACTAGATAATATCATGTCTATATTATTGTTGTTGAATCAGAAGTCAAAGATTAAGCAGTCAAAATGTAAAAAAAATTCATGTAATAAATGGGCATTCACCCAACTTAAAAGCATATCAAGAAACATTCCTGAGTTTGTTCTTGCAAGTATTTGAACCTTTAATATACATTTTCTGATATGCACAAAGCATAGATTATGAACAAAGTGCAGTGCAATCTGATGTTTTCACTCAAGACACTATCAAACTAGTAAAGATAACTCCATGTCAAGAACAAGATTGATCTCTTTGCAGGAAAAATACAACAACAACTACTACTACGCCTCAATCCCGAACAAGTTGGAGTTGGCTATATGAATCTTCACTGATCATGTCACTCTTTTTAATCAAGCCAATGTTATTATACAAAATAAGAATAAAAACTCATCTCTTTACTTGTAAATGATGATGCATAATTCTACTGTAACTGTTGTGCCCTTGTTGTTCGGGGGCAATATAACTAGCCGGTTGAAATATGTTGTGGAGAAGCTTCAAGATCATGAGCTAAAGATTCACAAAGACACCATTGTAAACACTTGGATATATCTAGTTGCGAGCTATGCCAATGATATGAGGATTTATCAGAGAGGCAGTTGATAACACGACTTGAAGACTATCTACATTTGAGAAACCGGCTTCATATATGTTCTCTCCTGTTTTCCTGGTAAAATGACAACCATCTGCGACAGCCTGCTGCAACGGATCAAGCAATCCCTGAACAAATCTGAGAGCTGTACCATCTGTCCAATTGCAATCAGAAAAAGTACCATTTTTACTTGATGCAGAAAACACACTCAGGAGAGACACAAACGTTTAACACGACGAGTGTAACTATTATCTTTACCTGCTGCAGCTACATGTTCAACAAAGAGGTAAATGCCACCAGGCTTGAGCACCCTTTTGACCTCTAAGAGAAAAATGATAAAGCATTATATCAGGACTTAATCATTTTCAACCATCCTATCAAAGAAAAGAAAGTAAACACAGAAGTCCAGATCACAACAAGGATGTACACATACATTAACATCCTGGCTAAGAGTCAATATTTTTTTAATGAAGACGACGTGATCACCATAACATGTTGGACTAATAGCTCGGCTGCATCAGGAACCAATGGAGATAATTATCAAAAAGAAAGTCGAGGTTCTATAGACTAACATGATTAGGAATATGTGTTAAGACCTTTGACAGTACAAGAAATATTTTGCATTTACCCGAACAATCAAACTGACATTTTTAGAAGTTTTAGGGTCACTGTAAGTTTAGATGAACAAGAATATTTCAGCAGAAAAGCAGATATATAAGCTGCAGCATAAATAGAATCGGGGCACAATGCTCCTTCGTCTTTGGTAACTTTGTGCATTTTTAGGGTAAACATTTTAAGATAAGGTCATTGAAGTCCTATGCCGAAATCACTTTTGCTCTCTGAACAGCAAAAAATTAAATGTTCAAAAAGAGTGGATTCTACAGCAAAATGAGCAAGTTTAGTAAAGGGCCAAAGAAATGAGCCTGTTTTGCTATATATTTATAGTGGGAAACTCAAACATGTGATAAGTACATCAAACTTCATCAAATAAGGACATCACCTAGGATAAGATTGTAAATATACAAAAAATAATTACAAGATAATACATAAGATACATGAAAAGAATCTAAATACAAAGGCGCGCTGATGGTTAAACGACATAGGTTTATGTTTGATATGAAGTTTACTGAACTACTTCGATGAAATTCGTGAGCAGGATAAGCCTATGAATTGAACTGCAATATGAAAGCATAAAACTAAAAGAGATTATATACCCTGCAGTGTCAGATTAACATCTGCGACAGAACATAATACAAGAGTGCCAATGACAGCATCAACTGAAGCATCACGTAATGGCAAGGACTCAGAAACCTGCATGAAACCATCAACTTCAACTTTAAAGTTTCCTATTATGTATTAGATACGTCTCCTGTTAATGACGGGTAAGTAACTAGGTGCCAGCTCATATAATGTATGTCATTGTGCCAGCTAAAGAAAATACAACAATTACACACTTGAGGTATTTGCATTACATTAATCAGCTGAAAATACACACAACGAATAGCCCTGATAAAAAGTGTAAGCAAAGCAACAAAAAGAAGAGAGAAGAATGACTAAAGTGAAATACACGAAGAAAAGTCGGCTCTCAAACAAACAAGAGAAGAACACCTAAAAAGTAGTCGAATAGAAAAGGATATAGCACATGACGAAAAACCATAAGAGGGGAAAAGGGAAGAATTAATGAAAATTACTTAAAAGTCATCATATCCATAACAGAAAAGAAAAGAAAAAAACCATGCCTAGAAGATAACCAAAAAGAAAAATGGAGTGGTTAGAAACAGCATAGTTTGATTACCATACACTACTTTATGCTGATGCTGTTACATAGAAGCATTAAACTGATTACTGAAATAGCAAAATCACATAATAGGGAAAGCCATAAAAAGAAATGTTTTATCCTAAAAGGTCTTTTATGCCTATAAGTTAACCTGTAGCTGATAAAAGTATGTAGGCTTAATAATAAAGCCATTCTGTTATAACTTTGCAATGCATTCTCCAAAAAAGTTACTCCCTCCGTTTATTTATGTATCTTATTTTCTTTTTTAGTCCATTTCTAAAAGAATCTCTCTTCCCTTTATTGACAACTCTTGAATTCTAACTTTTCACATGTTAGATTTAAGACCACAAAATTAAGGAGTATTTTTATACATTCTACAAATCATTAGTTTAAGACCACAAGATTCAAAAGTCTCCTTTATTTTCTTAAACTCGGTGCCAAGTCAAAACCAAACAAACAAATTGAAATGCACGGACTATATAACTTAAACACCATGATGATATAGATTTATTGAGTCTTGTTAAAGATACGTACTGCATGCAGGAATTTGAAATTCGCAGCTGGAAGGCCTGCAGTCTCTGCTGCTGCTTGTGCATATTTCTCCATCTTCCTGTTTGGATCAACGCCATAAACGGAAGTGCCCCCCTCACTAGCATAATACTTCAAATTTGGACCTGTCCCAATGCCAATTTCGAGGATTTGTTTGGCCTGACCTCTCAGATTAGCAAAAAGCTCTGACTTGTAACCTTCAATCTTGCAGAAAAAGGGTATAAGTTCAGAAAATCTTATGTATTTCCATCATTTACTAATTAAAAATAATCTCTGCAGCTCTCAAGTGGACAATATGAACTAACCTCAGCTTCGTAAGATTTCATACTTGTGTTCATGGCTGTTGCATAAAACTCCTCGTACCAATCAGGCCTAGGAGGATGCAACCTATTCAACATTGCCTACATGTAAGATCAGTGATTGATAAAGTCACTCATAAAGCACATTGATGCTAAAACTGCAACATTTGTTGAATTGCGATTGAGCAACTACAATATGAACAAATCTAGCTAGCTCACTGCCAAGTTTGTCACAACTAGTTCTGATAACTCTTAGGAAAGAGCAGCCTAAATCTTATGAAAACTGCAACATTTGTTGAATTACAATTGAGCAACTACAATATGAACAAATTGAGTTCACTGCAAAGTTTGTCACATTGTTCTTACCTAACCAGTTCAGATAACTCTTAGGATAGAGCAGCCTAAATCTTATCAAAACTACAACATTTGTTGAATTGCGATTGAGCAACTACAATATGAACAAAACAGCTCACTGCAAAGTTTGTCACATTGTTCTTGCTTAACCAGTTTGGATAACTCTTAGGAAAGAGCAGCCTAAATCTTACTATCATACTTTGTCCCCATAGAACATTTTCATGCAACAACTTGGATTAATTGAATGTAAATCGTGCTTCTTCAATATAGACGGTTTCCTGAATGTTAAAACTTCCCTGTAATGACTACTTCCAGATTGGGAAAATAACTAGCAAAGACCTTTTGAACTTGAAAGTTCACAACTTTAACAGCCAGCATTCCACATTTTCAACTTAAAAACTAAATTCTGCGACTGTCTATTTACAAGTGTAGGAAAATTACCAATTTTATGTCAGACAAGTCAATCAATCAACTTTGTCTCACTTCCATTTTATATGATATTCTTCCCTTTTTAGTCAGTTCCAAGAAACAATACACCTTTTCTAAATTTGAAACCTCCTTAACTTTAACCTTACCAGTTTACCATTAATGACATGCTTTTATAGTCATATCAATGTTGTGACATGTTTAAGCCATTTTCTTTTTCTTGTAAGAAAACCCAAAAGCTATCTCTCCCCTTGCCCAAGTCAATATAAGGAAACCACCTGATCATTCCCCAATCAATGTGATACTCTAAAGTCTAACCCATTCTAACACCCTTGCACGCCCGGACCACCGATCGGAGCATGGACAATATAACATGCAGGGCCCAAACAAGAACTAACCTTGCTCTAATATCATGAAAGATATGACCTTTTGGCCTAACACAACTGTATAAGCTAGCTCACGACAGAAGGATTGTCCACCAGTACATTCCCCAATCAATATGAAATTCTAACCCATTTCAACAGTTCTTAAACTCCGTGCCCAATCAAACACGACATATATATGGTACTCTCTCTGTCCCTAATTACTTGTCCATTTTTCCTTTTATAATTGTCCCTAATTACTTGTCTATTTTGACATATCAAGAAAGGATAAAAATTTGTTTACCTATTATACCCTCAATTAAAAGATCTTAAATTTTTAATTCATCCACTTCATAATTAATTGGGGTATAATGATAAAGTCACCATTTCAATAATTGTTTTCTTAATAGGTGTGTCAATTCAAAAATTGACAAGTAATTAGGAAAAAAGGAAGTAAAAGAGTAGAAGTGAAGCATTATATATTTTACCATGGGGTCAGCAGGAGATGAAACATCAGAAGCATGTGAAGGATGAATAGGCAATAGAGCAGCTGCTCCTAGTGCTGCCGTAAAGTGTCTTCTTCTGCAGCAAAAGCAAAATTTGTTACTACTACACAAAGGGTCTTTAACCCTTTTCTTCAATTGATTCAACTCATTTTGCATTTGAGAATGAAAGGGGACATCTTTTAAAGTTGTGCTTTCAGAAACAGATGAATTCACTGATTTCACTTTCTGGGTACAGTGAATCTTGGGATACAAAGCTGTATGTATCAACATATTCTTTCAATTCCTATAATTTTGACCTCTGGGGGTTTGTATTACTTCAGTTAAAAGAGACTGGAATTGCCACTAGTATTCAATTTTTTGTGGATCACTCATTTTAACCAACTCTCAATCTAAATGTTAAAGCCGTTTGGTCATGAAAGCCATTAAGGTTCAATTCTTGATGATTCTTATATTTTTGAGATACTAGTTTCTGGACACATGCAACGTACGTGTATCTCATGCAATATGTTATAAAATTGTTAGGACAATTAAAATTCAATGAAAACATGCGTGTAATGAGTACTAAAATGCAACAATCTCAAATAAATGTTATGATAATAATTTCTAGAAAATTAAATTAAAGAAGACTAATAGAGAAAAAAAAATAACGTACGCATCATTCTTAAGACTTTAATCATAATATTATACAAATGAAAAAGAAATACAAAATCAGTACATAATTTTCCAAGTTTTTGTAGACACCTTCTCTCATATCCAATCAAAATTCAAAAGTCTTCTCTATCGAGTCAAACTAAAGCATGAATCAAATAGAAAATTCACTGTATTTTCGTAAAGTGATATATAATCAAACTAAGGTAGATATATCTTATACTTTAGATATTGATGGCTTCACTACTTTAACTATAAAATGAAAAAGATAATTTTGGATGTGAGTTTCATGAAACAAAAAAAAAATGAATAGATAAAAATAGAGGAATACCAAAAGACATCTTAAAGTTTTAAATTAAATACTATTTGAAGGTTTCAAAGGGCCAAAATAGATAAAAGATAACAACTTTAACAATATTAAATTTATGCAATGAACCTCCATTAAAATCTGAAAGAGTAAACAATCCTCCTTTGAACATATGAACTCTCCATTTACTCAATGTAATAATTGATTATCACTAATATTTAAACATGTAATTAACTATATTTATGATATTTTAACATGTGAAGTTGTGTTTGGACATGAATTTTATTGGATTAAAAGATTATAAGTTTTTTGTTAGAAAAATTCGAAAACTTGAAAAATATTTGAAGACTAAAATTACTCCCAAAATCTTTTATTGAAATATATTGGATGATCAGCATACATAATATGTTGCGGACTAAATTAAACTTGAAATGATCTAAAGTAAATTCATAGCACACTAGAATGAAGTAAAAAAAACAACAATATTGTATCCTTAACCAAGTGAAGGAAATTTCCAGTCGCCATCAGACCATTCTTGATGAAACCTCAACTTATCAGGAGAATACACAATCTCCTGCTTTGTAGTAGGAAAATAGACACGATACTCTTGTTCAACTTTGGCAGTGATAACCCCTATCCACCAGCCCTCATTGTCATACACATCAACGATATCGTAGGTTTCCATTGGCTTTGTTTCACGTGGAATTTCAGGTGGAACAGGACGGAGCTCAGAGGCACGTATAAACCACTCTAGTGGCGTGGTTTGATCATTATCACTCACGAGAGTCTTGTATTTGACTCTGTAATCACTACAAATGCCAACAGGGTAAAGAATAGTTGCTTTGTAGTAAGAACCTAAATACCCTTTTTCTTCACTTCCAACTTCAACCTCATCATTCATTTGAAATATTCTTGTTATTTCTTGTCCCTTGTATACTAGTTTTCTTATGTTCTTTGAGATCAAATTAACTCTTAATTTGTGATTTTTCTCTGCATCATTTCGTTTTGCCATTGAAACTGTACTTCTATCAAATTGATTGGAAAAAGAAAAAAAAAGTATGAGATATATTTTTAAGACTAAACATCCCTAAGTTTTTATAATGAAATTTTACTTAGATGGTCAAAAAGACATTTAAGGAAAATCTTTGACTAAAATTAATATTTAAATAAAAATCTTAAATACTACTCCAAAATCTATAATTGAAGATCAATTTTTTTTTATTGACCAGATTTTACTTGATGGTCAAAATGATAATTTAAGGAAAAAATTTATCAAATTTGACTTCATGATCAAATATATATTTGAGGTCAATATTTTAATAACTTCTCCCAAAATGTATGACTGGACCAGATTTTTATGATTAAATTTTATTTCATGTCCAAAAATGGATATTTGAAAGGAAAATTTTAAAAACTACTTCCAAAATTTATGAGTGAAGACCAATTTGATATGATCAAATTTTACTTCATGACCTTTTCGATATTTAAGGGAAAAAAATTTGAAAACTACTCAAAAATCTATGACTGATGATTAGAACTTTAAGATTGAATTTTATTTCATGGACAAATAAATATTTAAGATTTTTTAAAAAAAAATTTACTCACAAAATTTATGATTGAAGATCAGATTTTTTTATGATCAAACTCATATTTAGAGATTTTTTTTAAAGCAACTGTCAAAATCTATGACGGAAGATTAATTTTTTTATGATACTTTACTTTATGACCAAAGAGATATTCAAGAAAATTGTTTTAAAAATTACTTATTTTTTAAGATTGAATTTCAAAAAATATTATCAAAATCTATAATTGAAGATCATAATTTTTAAATCTGATCAAATTTAATTTTATGGTCAAACAAACATTTTTAAAAAATCTTTAAAACCCACTTTCCAAAATTTATGATCAATTTTTTTTCAAAAAAATAAATTACTTTTAAAATCTATGGTCAAACAAATATTTAAAGACAAAATCTATATGGAGATAATTATTTAAGATTTTTTAAAAATAAATAACTCCCAAAATTTATGAGTGCAGACTAGTTTTTATGATCAAATTTTACTTGAGGAAATTTTCAAAAAACTGCTCCAAATCTATGAATGAAGATCAAAACTTTAAGATTGAAATAGATATTTAAGGAACTTTTTAAAAAAACCACTCTCAAAAGTTTATGATTAAATCTCAAAAAAAAAAATTATGATCAAATAGATATTTAGGGAAAAAATTTAAAAATAATTTCCAAAATCTATGAGTGAAGATTAAATTTGAAATATGACGTCGTTTTAGTAAAAAGCCATGATAACATCATATGGTGTAGCAATTATTTTCAAGTGTATTTAATGTGAAAAGAATTATCAAATATTAAAACCAAAACGAGTATACTAATTAGGAAAATTACAATTAAGTTTTGTATCCCACTCAAATCATAACGATTCCCACATTCTTGTTTATTGCATGCATAACAACTCACCTACTAATATTGCATAATTGTTCAATCAGTTATTAGCCTTTTTTATCGAACACCAACAAGGTAAGGTAGTAGTTTAGATAGTCATTTAAAATCAGCCTTGATGATACTATTTTACTTTCAATCTTTCATTAATCCTAGTCTTAGTTGAGACAACAAAAAGATATATGAAAAGAACTTGAAATCCAAAAGTTGTGTAGTATAGAGCAAAAAGAAAATACAAAAGGTAATACTTATAAAGTTGTAAAATTTTCACTTGAAATAAATCTATACTGTTTAACTTGTTGCACTTTCTAAATTGTGAAATCAAAGTATCATATCCACTACCTATTTCTTAAGCATGCAACAGACAAGCCCAAACAAGGGCAAACTGAGAAAACACACATAATAGTTTTGACCTAAGAACATGCTACCATGAATCTTGGTAGTTTAATGAAAATTCTCTCAAAAATTCATCCCTTATGAAAGTACAAGGTAGTACTGTACAATCATACAACATCAGAGAAACGCAAAGTAGCTCGACGAAAGCAAGAAGAGGTAAGCTTCAGTTGTTCAGCACCCTGTCAAAGGGCATTTTGCTCATTTGCTGCTGATTTGTGACGATTCCAGCAGCAGAAGTTGTAAAATAACTTATGATCATCGGCTAATACTTCAACTTATGCCAGATATTACATGGATTGTTGAAGGCAGAAAGGACAACTCAAGAAGCTGGATGGACAGGGACCGGGACCTTATGAGCATATGACAGCACCATCACAAAATCCTTCGCTGATGAACCAGTAATAACTGGCACGCTTTCTGGTGTAGTAGTTTCAAGCCACATATCTACCAAAGTATTCACTTGCAAAGTGGGGGCTATCAACTGGCCCATACATCTAATTTCAACCTACAAAACAACATAAACAGTCAGCAGAGTATAAAACTGGAACCATCATGATATGTTTTTTATATTGGAATTACTCAAGGATAACAGTCTCTCTTCTTTCTTTCTTTTCTGGATGTTGGCAGTGTCTGCCTCGACTATTCCACCGAGTACCTGCTACCTCCCACCAGCACAGGTACCAGGTAATTCTGCCCACTAAAGCTTAGGCAGATGGGAAGAAATCACCTAGTATTTTGCATCAGCTGGCATTTGAACCTCATGGTTCTCCTTCCACTTTGTTGACACCCTTGGGTGCAACAATCTCACTTTCCCTCCTTTGAAGGATTCAGGGTGAAACAGTTAGTGTACTTCCAAGAAAGACAAATGGTATCAGTCACAGTTGTCACTTACAGATGCTTCCCAGGATAACACCCACATCATAAAAACACAACACCCTGAAACTCACCTGCTTGACTTCATGTTCACTTGTTCTGAAATACAATAAACCTTTAGAAAAACCCAGTCACTGATAGACCCTAGAACCAAAACTAATTAAAGCTGTGCAGATCTTTTCTAGTACAAACTCATTAACGACTTGATATAGTCCAGCTTCCATTTGTATAAATATTTTTGTATAAATCGCTTGAAACCGCTACCTTCTTCCAATATTAAAACTAACACGGATTACTAATTTTGTTATGTATGGTGTAACACAAAATGCTGTTTTTCACCAACTTCTACACTTCTTTACAGCTTTTTTCGCTTCTGAATTCGAAAGAAAAAAAACAGTAAATCTGAAAAATAACTTACTCGCAGATGCCACATATTCCCTTTGGACATCACGTAAGACATGTTACTCCCTACTTCCAAAAGGACCAAAACCAACTAGACCAAAATCACACCTAACAGGACAAAGAATTACAAAAAAATCACCCCTCTCCATATTAAATTTGAACTTTAACCAGAATAATGTTGGATTGTTTAGTGCATAAAGGTTGACAACATTCTCCAAGTGCTAAATGACAGCCAAAGAGCAACAAAATACCTCATCTTCACTGATAAGATCTAACTTCTTCATCAGATACTTTTGGATGTAAGAAACAGGAACATTGCCATTCCTGCAACAGAATGAAACAGAACATGAATACCATTATCAATACTATCAAGGAAAATGTGCAAACACTCTCAAAACGCTAAACTAGTGGCTGTATCCTTCTATTAGCAGACAAATTAATCTTAATTTTAGTGCTCCGCTTTTTATAGGACCAAAAGTTCTTTTCACAAAATAATCCATTTTTTCCGGTTAATTAGTTTTTCTACTTTTCCCTTGACCTTCCTATAGCCCCTCCCCTCTCAATCTCAACAAAGACCAACCAAACAATAGAAAATCAGAATGGATTGATGGTGGTACTCATAATACCAGAAGAAATTGGTAAAAGGTGGATTATTAGTATTACATCCCATTCAATATTTTCAAATTCAAAAACTGAGACAATAATATGTTGAGAAGATTACCAATACATGGCAACATTGGAGAGATAGTGTAAGTAAGAAATTATATGTGAGATATTTCTAAAGAGGCAATACTTTAGTTGCTATATAACAAGTGAAGGGGAAAAAAGGATCGCCAATGCCAAAAGCTCAATGGTTAAAAATGTTTGCAAAACAGCATGCAGTATACAGATATAAATCTTCAAGGTCGTCCAAGGAGCCTCAGAGACACAGATATGCCATCTCAGCTTATCCCTAACGGAACAAAGAGGAGAAGCTTATGGTGTTAGATGAGTGGCTCAGTCCCCCTTGATCAATTCTACCAAGAAGCACCATTGTAGTCACATCCATGTATCTTTTACCTTGCACTCAAGCAAATTTTGTAGGTTGAACAACAGGAATTTGACTTAACTAGTTGCATTATTACAGAACACTGTCCTAAACCACTTATGCTGAAAGGATATACCAGCTTCTTAATGGTTCAAAAAAATCCTTGAAGTAAGGGAAATATAGTACGAGTTAGCTTCAAATAGACAAACAAGATCAATCAATGGAACAGAAGAAGCTGTCTAACTCATTGGAGAGAATCATCCTTGACAGGATGAGAAATTCCCTCATATGATATCATGCTACAAGAAAGAGGTCAACCAACCAATAGTAAATGAAGATGCGTTGGTGAAGACATCAAACAGCAGTGGTAAAAGACCACAATAAGCAGAATTAGACAACAATCAATTATCAGAGACCATGATAAAAGGAAATAGAAAGCTTGGAAGACATGTACAAATATTTACTAGCAACTAAATGTGTACTGGTTTATATGGTAGAAGATTCCAGGACCCTAAATATGATACAGGATTTTACTTCTTTAGACAACTTTAATCCCAACTCATCACAAGAGAACAGATAAGACTGGATCATGACACCTCTTACTATCAGAACTCGTTAGTCCAATATTTAGCAATTAACAACGAGAGTTAGTAACTTAGTATCAATTTTCAATTCAAAATGCTTGCAACTTTAATCTAGGTTATATCTTTCTTTCCTAGTCTTTGTGGTATACCTGCAATTTGATCCCACCTGATGCATGCCTACCATTCCAAAATGTGTGTAGATCAGCTTGTTAAATGCTCAAATTTAATGGATTAAATCGAATGCTAACCTAGTCCTCATGGCATATAAATATACTCAGTTTTAAAGCTTTGCCAGTATAAATCTAGTCTCCGTACCCTTGGAACAAGACTACGTGCAGTTATTAGTTCTTATTCCTTTCTTGGGACTAGAAGAAATTGCTGATGTCATAGTTACAACCAAAAGAGACCAGTAGAGTCTACATTCAAAATTCGAAAGACGAAATGGTATGTGACCCCCTCTCCACCCTCTTAACACATAGTTGGTGCAAAAGATATCAAGGCTTTAAGTATCTACTCCTGCAGCTATAGACATTCTTTGTGCAATTCATTACGATAATTGGAGCATAACTAAGAATGCTAAGCCTAGACAGAAACAGCATCTCAAGATAAATTGTTTCACAACAAGTCTGGAATGATATCACAAATAAGCTTACTTTATTTTCAAGTAACCTGCAGAAATCTGGGGCAAGGGTGCATCTCCCTCCCTGAAAAAAAATCGGAGTAGAAACATTTAGAAATACAACTTCTTTCTCAGAAAAGATATTTTTTTATATAAAATCTACAAGATAAGGCAGATTCTTACTGATCTTCAGAGGCCACTAACGAGAACCAAATTGGATTATTCCTCCTTTCACATTTGGTAGCGATTGCATCCAGCACAGTTTGTGGTGAAATACTAAATCCACCAGATTCTGATGCCTTCTTTTGGCTATTTCTCCGCATCTTTTTAGGTTTATCTGACCCCAAATGAGCAGGTCCACTGTTATTCTTGTTATCCTGGACTTTGGATTCCAATCCATGTTTTTTCACTTTATTTTTACGGACATGAGCCTCATTATCAAGGGAATGCAGATATTCAGATTTGGCAGTAGAACCTGGGGAAGTAAACTTCGCAGACTTGCTCCGGTTTGCTGCTTCCACTAAACAGTTTAAAGGTTTCCACAAATCAACTTGACCTTCCCACAGATCCATGCCATTCTCTGTTTCGTTATCAGGTGTGGGTTGGCCAAATAGCTCAGCACTGGAAGAATTCTGCAAAAGAGGCATGATTAAGTGTACTACCTATATACGCTTGACATCAACCACAAAAAAGATTTCAAGGAAACCTAAGATGAGGCGCCACACCACCATCAAAGAATATGACTTTACCTGCCTAATGTTCTGAGTGAACTTGTTCAAAGTCTCAGGTGAACTAGCGCTATCCAGCTGATCTTCTCCAGAACTTCCCTCTTTTCTGACAGGTTTCTCAACAGAAAATGTGGAGCCTCGTAATGCTTTTCTTGCCACTGATTTTGATCTTCTTCCTGTTGTTCCAGTCTGTGTTGATACTCTTGGAGTACTGACCACTAGTGATGATAATGATCTCTCTTTTCTCCTGATTGGAGGGGTAACTGAAGGCACAACTTCAGGTGCCTGCACCTTTTGCCTCTTGTAAGGGAATATCTTTGCTCTTATATCTTGCAGATTATGATCTGGCCTGAAATGAGAAGAAACAGGAAAGATAGATTAACATGTGGGGTATGTCAGATAATAAAATTATCACATATCAACTTTTAAAGTGAATACAAAATTTTGCCTTGTGTTCAGTTATAACCTGCTAGTAAATCTTAGCTACAAAGCACAAACATGGAAGAGTACTGTGATTTCTATTTTCTACTCAGTATTCTTAGTGAAATCCTAACTCAATTGTGACAATCCTGCTTAGCACTGCACTGTGATCTCTGCTCAGCATTCTTCAGATCCTAACTCATATATGTGAAATATCGATGAACGACTTGCAGTCTTGCTTATTTGGAGATGGACTATGTTAAGCAACTGTGGTGGGAAAAGTGGGAAAATCTCAATACTTCATAGAAATTTCAACCTCCAGTGAGCATAACGTGTTGCTCTCAGATTCATCATTGATTGATGTTAGGTCAATAAAAAGTAAGAAGCAGGAAAGTAAGAAGGTATACATGCATAGCCAGGCATTTGGCCTCTCTAACTAAATAATCATTAAGAATCTATACAGCTAAAATTGCCACCTGATATCTTTCACACAAGACGCCTCTAACTTCTTGTTGCATATCAAACTTCAGAAGGACAACAGAACAAGGCAGTCTGGAGCTGAACATGCAGTACACTCCATGTTGTTAAATTTAATAGGCTAACAGAAGGAAGTTAATCAAAAGTGTAATATGTTGCTAGAGATTCCATGTGGTTGAACAAAACGCAAAAGCAAAACTAGAACTGTCTACATCAATATGTCAATTGACACTTAAGCACACCTTTGGACGTTCGGATTAACAGAAAAAATGAAACGAGCGATAGTAAAAATATTTGACCTCAATTTCTCTAATGGGACACATCCCAAGTCAATATTGCATATTGGACAGCATTCAGTTTCTTCATCAGAGAGTTTCTTATAGATGCATTTCCTGCAAACTGGATGAATTCCAGAAACAATATTAGCACAGAAGGAAAGCTCATCTTTTCTTGAAACAACAGAAGCTAGTGTCAGTATTGCCCAAACCAAAATGCAGAGATTTTCTGCTTAAGAGCAATGAAAAGAATGTAACGAAGTTTAATTCATTTATCAAAACATGTGGTTTCATACAACAATATACACTGTTTAGGGAAATCAAAGCATGCTCCTCGCAATATGATCACAAAAAAAATAATTTTCTAGAAATGATTCCATAAATGACACATACATTTCATTAGAATTTTCCAAATGAACCCTTTCAAGAGATATATATAGCATGAAAATAAGTCATGTGCCACTTGACCACATCTCATTGCAGCTCAATTATCCATGATGAACCAAGCATCTGCCTCTTCTGTGAGAACAGCATCTAGCAAATATCTTGAACAGGAAATTTCCATATAAATCAGAAACTGCTGATTTAATTCATCTACCACTGAGTAAATACGCGAAACTCATTTAAATGAAATCAATCAAATAGAAAACTCGCTCCACTTAGTTGATAAAACCAAGATATTGACCAAATGTGCAAACAACGATATAATCATTCAAATACTCTACAGACAAAGAGGTAATTGTATACACAATTCTCTTAAAACACCCAGATGTTGGAACGCATGAATCCAGCTAAACTGATGCCAAATAAAGCAAACCCAGATCGAAAATTCAAAATTCGAATAGCTGACATTGACCAAAAGCCATAGAAACAGATAGAGAGAAAGGGACTTACACGTATGAAGACATTCAGAAATAGTAGTAGCATCTCTGAATAGCTTATGACAAAGAGGGCATGTAATGCATGCCGCAATTTTCTCCCTCTTCACTTTCACCACTTGATTCGGCATTTCCACTTTCCAACAGTCGAGTTCGAATGAAATCCAATTCAGCCCTCTTTATACCTTCAAACCCCACGTAACTCAATCAGTGCATGCTACAAACACCTCATGAACACAACGGAATTTACGTCCATTGATTTCCCCCCCTTTGTTTATATGCATTAAACCCAAAAACAGAACCAACAATCATCAAACAACACTCCCTCTGCAATTAATACAACACAACAGAAAAGGACAAGTGTGAATCTGGGTCAAAAAGATTGAAATTTGAGCAAATGGGTCGATTTGATTTGGGAAAAGGGAACGTGGATCGGTGATAGATTGGGGGTAGAACAGGTAGGGTGGGTGGGGTGGCGGATTAAGGTCGTCGATGATCTTCTTCTTCTTCTTGTGGGTTTTTTTGGGAGTTGAAATCGAGAGAAAAGGCTTCGACTTCACAATGGCGTGAACTAAACAGAATACTTTTTCCCTACTTCTTTAATATTACGGACACACTGCTATATACTTATTACTACTAATCTTTTTCTATTTTTACGGTTTTACTTTTATAGTATTCTTTTAGGAAATTATATTATAAGTATTTTGTTCTAAAAAGAATAACGTGCGTCGATTGTGAATAGAGATTAAAATAGGTGACGGCATATTAAATGAAAAATCTAATTATATGTCTGCATGTTAATTAGCTAAGGTTTCGGCAGGTTATAAATTTTTAATTTTTAAAGTTGTATTTTTGGAACTTAAATTTATATATTTCATTTGTGAAAAAAGAAATTGACTAAGACAAATAGATAATTGAAGATAGATTTTTAAAATTTGGTCAAATAGTAGCTAAAAATTTGATCCTTGTTTAAGAACTTTTTTTAAGAAAAAATATTAGATAATTATATTTGGTTTGTTATAACTTTTATTTGAAGATACTTGAGTATATATATTTATATACCTTGTCCTTAACTCAGTAGATAAAGTTATTTCAATATTTTAAATAAATCAAGGAAGATATATGATCTAATGAGAGTTTTTTTGTTGAATACGACTATGATACGTGTGAAAATATATATAATATATATAGAGGCAACATGATATATTTTTTTTAACAAATTTCCTGAAAAAATTTTTACAAAAAAGAGGCTTAAACAAATACGTTTTCGAAAATCTTTTACAACATTTCAAAAAGATTGAAATGAACAAACGCCAAATATTTACTCATTCAAAAATGTAAAAAGATAAAATAAAATTATAAGACGAGCAATTGATGATTTAAATATGTTACCTAAAGTAGATAATTTTTAAGTATTTTTTAATTAGTACTTAATGTGGACATTTAATATTTTTTTATAAGTATCGAAATATTGTAAATGAATCATACTGAGAATTAGGGTGTTCACAATTGAATAAAAATTGATTCAAATCGAAAAATCAAATCAAATTGATTAAATAAATTCATTTTATTTGGGTTTAGTTTAGTTTTATTTTTACATTTTTTAAAAATGATAAACTTTGATTTGATTTTGATTTTGTTTCAAAAATCGAACGGAATCAATAAATTATATGCGTATATTTTATAATTCTACATACATAATATATATATATTTTTATTAAAAAAATTTAATATCTTATATATATTTCAAAATTTAGTTATAATTTATTTATGAGGCAAAAACCTCAAGACGAAAGTATTTGTTTTATTGATTTTATGTAAATGATTGTCTATAACAGTTCTTGGTGGGACAAGAAAAAGACAATGACATTTCTAGTCCCGCCAAAAATTATCATGCACTACATGAAACCAACAATATATTGCCATCCTCTTTGGCTTTTTTAATAAATTGTAATTAAATTTTAATGATAATATATAAAAGTTATTAAAAAATTGTTGTAAAAACAATATTATATTATATTATATTATATATATATATATATATATATAAAATTATAAAAAAATATGTATATAATTTGTCGGTTTGATTCGGTTATTCTTAAAAAAAATTAACAAAATCAAACTCAAACAAAACATTATTGATTTTAAAAATGTAAAATCAAATCAAACAAAATCCCAAAAAATTGATTTATTTAATCAATTTGGTTTTATTTTGAGTTGATTCCTTTTTTACCCAAATTTTGAAGGGAAAATTATATAAAATAGCAAACTATTAATTCAAATTAAATGTTGTAACCACAGTTTCATTTAATTCTAATCTGTAGCAAACACTTGCCATTCGCCTCTCTCTCCAGAATTCTCGCTCACCACTCTCCCTCGCCTCTCTCTCTTTTATACAAACACAAATGTATAAATTGTGTTTGTGTTTGTATAATGCGAGAAAAAACTCTATATACACATACAAATACATATATTTTCGTCATATAGACTTATAATTATATACATACAGATCTTTCCCTACCAGTCTTCTTTTGTCTTTCTCTCTTTCTTGCTTTATACAAACACAAATTATACAAATTACAATTTATAATTTGTGTTGTATAAAGCGAGATATAGAGAGATTTGATATACAAATATTTTATTTCGATTCAATTGTATACAAATTCAAATTTTATGCAGATATACAAACACAATCATTGATACATATACATAGTAGTTACATATATACAATTATCTAACTGATATACATATACAATCGCTGTGCTTTTATACAAATGAATGTTTGTCTGCGATTTATACAAATCTAATGCTCCATAGCAAACATAAAATTTGTTATGGCGCGCAATTATACAAATTATAGTTATACTATACAAATATGATCTTTATGTTTGCTAAACCCAAAATTTACTCAATTTTGAACACCCCCAACTTAAAACATACATAAGAATGATGTATGAGTTTTTGAAATTATGTTTTTGGAACTTTTATATATATATATATATATATATATATATATATAATATTTGTGAAAAAAAGTTGAAGATTTATGAACTAAAAAACTAATTCGAAATTCATGATTTAAAAAATATTTGAAGATAAATTTAATATATGGTCAAACATTAGCTAAGAATTCCCAGTCCTCATTCAAGAAAAAAAATATAATTATATTTGATTTGTTATAGGTTTTTATTTGAAGATATAAGAGTATAAAACGTATATCTTGACCTTAATTCAATAGATAAAATTACTTTATATTAAATATAACAAGAAAGATGTATGATTCAATAATGAGAAAAATTTGATTGAATACAATTATGAGGGCTATACATATAATAAAATTTATGTGGCTTAAACACGTGTGAAAATATCTATAATATATATTAAGGTAACAAAATATATTAATAGAAAAAATATCTGAAATAGTTTCTTGAAAAAAAGATCTAAACATATACGTTTTTAAAGAACTTTTACGACATTTTAAAAATATTGTAATGAACAAACACTAAAATTTGCTCATTCAAAATGTAAAATGAAAATTATTAATGAATTTCAATAAGTTACCTAAAATGGACATTTTAAAAGTGTTTTTTAGTTTATACTTAAAAAGAACATTTACTATTTTTCTATAAGTAGCGTGATATTCTAAATGAATCATACTTGAAATTTACATATATAAAAAAGAAGTAACAAGTGATTATAATCATCACAAAAGCATATATTTAAAAAAAAAAAGGATAGTTAAAAATAAATAGTGAATATTGATTTGAATGGTGTGTTCTGATCAAATAAAGTGACAAAAAGTATATATGCACCAACAACTAATTAACATTGCTCTCTCAAGTGTTTATAAAGATAAATCAATTACTTAAATTTCATATCAAATGGGTTGAAAAAAAATTAATCTGCTAAAACAAATTATTTTGAAATTAAATAAAGTAAAGTAAAAATAGAAATATTATTTATAAATTTATTTTTAAATAATAACTCGTTAAGTAATAGACTAAGCAAAAAATAAAATAAATGAATTAGATCGTATCTCAGTAATTTATTGTGTTGGATGATAATCTTAATGGCTAGCTATTTTTCTATTTAGCATGATGTGGTAAATATATAGAGGATTACTAGATTGACTGGTGGTGCACCTATCATAAATTTATTAGAATGATTTCTTTGGAGCCTTTGGAGAAGTTTATTTGATTACTTTTTCTCAGTTAATAATTTTGATCTAAGAAAAACTTTCATCTGATTTTTTATTAACAAAGATATCAAAAAAAAAAATTCTCTTTTTTCAGTTAAATCTCATAGTTGAAAAAAAAAACATATACTTCAAACACAAACGTTTAAATTATCACATATATTCAACGTACAAATCAGCATCTCGAATATGATAATCTCATATAGAATTTTTCATAGAAAGCATACCTGGTGATAAAGAACTTGGCAAAATCCTTAGTTGAAAATTTGGTCACCACCTTGCCCTGGTCGCTGTTAGTGATGAAAAAATGAAAAGAATATGTTGTAACCCTAATGAAGAAGTAAGGATCAATTTATAGAAGCCTGAGCTTAATCAGGTACGTCCATCAAGTAACTGATGATGGACGTACCTGATGTAATAGATGATATTTATTTTTTATTAAAAATTAATTATAAGCTTTAAATATATTAATTGAGTCACACATAAATTAATAAATAGTCTAACATTCTCTCTTAGGCCCATTGACAGCATAACACCAATATTTAATGGTAACTTACAAAACTTTCACTAGTTCAGAAATTAATTACTATATACACGCTAGTTTGCAATTTATGAATTTTCCAGATTTTGGTGCGTCCAAATATATCTATCTCAAAATGCATAGGGTCTTACGTATAATTTGTTTTAGGTATAGTGTATCCAAGTGAAATCACATGTATCGAGACACATAGACAAATCTCACTCACCTCTCTCTCATCTCGTTCACGTATCTAGTATCCTGGATACATGCGAATCACACTAAATATATCTATCTAGTATACATCTAGTGTGATTCACATGTATATGAGATACATAGACAAATCTCGCTCGTTTGCCTCTTATTTTTGCTCGTCTCTCTCCCTATTTCAATGTATCTGATAGCAAAAAACATGTATCAAGATTGTATCTGACTTAAAAACCTGATATAAAATTATTAATCAGTAAGATAAATGTCATTATTTCAAACTGTTGAAATATTTAATAAGTATGATGTGAATGTTTGTACAATTAGATAGTTTCTATAATAAGACATCAGAAACTCTACCATCAAGAAATTCGTGAAATTTCTGTTAATTGTGTCGAGGAAAATCTATCAAATTTAGATATACATACAGATATATTTTAAAAAATATATCATATAGCAGATAGGGAAGTTCTTTGTCCTAAGAAGTTTTAGTAACCAGCTAATTAAAATTATGTGTTGCTCATCATTACTCAAAAGTAAAGAGTGATGTTGAACTATCTTTAAAATTTTGCAATACAGTATAATTTGTATAATTTACATAAATTTTATAGTGTTAAGAGTTAATTATATTATTTATCTACTATTTTTCAAATTACAAGAATCTTATAAAATTTATTAGATTCCGGATACATCAGCAAACCTCCAAATACATAGGGGAAGGTTGTATCCGAAAAGGGAGTGATGTATCAAATAGGGAATAGGACATTCGGATATATAAGAGAGGGATGTATCAGAGAAGGGAGGGATGTATCAGAGAGGAGATAGAACATCCGGATATATAGGGGAGGGATGTATCCGAGAGGGAAATGATGTATCAGAGAGGGGATATGACATCCGGATATATAGGGGAGGGATGTATCAGAGAGGGAAGGGATGTCTCAGAGAGGAGAGAGATGTATCAGAGAGGGAAGAGATGTATCAGAGAGGGAGATAGAGATGTATCAACGAGAGAGGAGTGATGTATCAGAGATGGAGATATGGATGTATTAGCGAGAAGGGAGTAATGTATCCAAGAGGGGATTTTGTTTTTTTTTTAAATGGTAGAAAATTTTAGAGATTAGGATAAAATAAAATGTCTATCTAGGTAATTTTTTCAAGTGATTATATATTTTCCATTATATAATGCTCAACTCATGTTTCTAGTTATTCTTCATTACATAGATGTATTGTGCCAGAATTTGTCGCTCAAATTAAACGATGCGATTGTTATTATTAATACAAAAGTTTCAGTATCGCGCAAATAAAAATAACAATAGTACTCAAAGTCACGATTAACAACTCAGTGCAAAACATAGTTTCACATACTTTTCAATATTCTCCATTTTCTACATATGAGTTTAGTTTTTCTCATTGACAATATTTTTCTTCTTTTCGTTATTAGTATACGTTTATGCTCAATAATCGTCATATATTAATAGTGGAAAATGAGAGTGCTCTTATTGGTCTATAGAACTCTCACTGATTTTAAAACTGTTATCATGAGAATATTCGGAAACAAAGGAAATGTCAAACCTTCTTATGACAACGTTATTTATTTAATAACTTTTAGGTATAAAAGCTAAATATTATTATAGAAAATATCGATTGTTATTGAGAGACAAATTTAATATATATATATATATATATTTTTAATAAGGCAGGACACTTGGCATATTACTATTGGGTAGTAAGAGATGAGGTGCAATCTAAGTAATCGATGTTGTGTGGTTGTTTGAACAAAAATGTAGGTGTGTGTTTGTAGCAGATGTTGTACTAGTATTGAAGATAAAGAAGCTCTCTGATTTCTCATTTCTGACTGAAAAAAAAAAACAAAACACAATGGCTACCAGCATCACTGCTTGTACCACAACCTCTTTAGTCGCCCGTGCGGCCCTCGTGCACAATCCATCCCTATCCCGCCCCTCTTTTGTTCTTGGTACGTTCATTTTTATACTGAAAAATAACATTATGTGATTGTCTAGTAATAATATGAAGAACTAGTGATTTGATCATTTTCTTGAATTTGTTCTTGACCTATGATATTTTAGTTGAGTTTTCTTAGATATAATGGGTATCATGATATGATCAATGACTTAATTCATTCACGGCATCACTTGGAATGTTTAGTTAAACCTTCATTTTGAAAAGGAAATCGAATTATCTTATTTAATATTCTTTTCTTAAATTAAGATATCATCGTATTGACAAGTATAATTAATTGGAAGGAATGCATCAATTTTGTGATTCCCTCTTTCTCTAGTTATACCGACTTATAGATGCACGAAGGTTGAAATTCATGACACGAGTAATATGAAAATTGAAACTCTGCCGAATGTGTACCTAATTGATTTCTATCTCTAGCATACACATGTAACACATAATATTACATTATGTTAAAGAGTATGTTCGAATTGACTTAGCGTAATATTTCACATTTTTGGTTTTACAGGGTTGCCAGCCATGAGGAAGAATATGGGAAAGGTGAAATGTTCAATGGAAAGAGAAGAGTCAAAATTAGGAATATGTGGATCATTAGTGGCAGCAGCATGTGCAGCAACAATAACAATTAGCCCAACAGCAATGGCTTTAGTGGATGAAAGAATGAGCACAGAAGGAACTGGGCTTCCATTTGGGCTCAGTAATAATCTTCTTGGTTGGATCCTTTTTGGAGTCTTCGGTTTGGTTTGGTCTCTTTACACTGTTTACACTTCTAGCCTTGATGAGGATGAAGATTCTGGAATGTCCCTTTAAATTTTGACCTTCATTCTCTAAAATTATCATGACTAATTAATTGTATCTATCATTTCCTCTCTTCTTCACTTGCTAATTGTACTATATATTCGTTTTTTTCAATTCTATAAAGAGTAAATTAAACTAAACACTTGTATAATACGACTCAACTGTAGATATATCTATTGAATAGTTGTCTTGCTAATTATCATTTATTTTACGTTTAAAAATTTCAAGGACGTTAACTAATTTGAATTTGGTCAAAGATTTCAGTATTATATTTACCTTTCAATAATAATACTTTTAACGGTAATATTAAGATTCAACTAAACATAATTACAAACAAATTTATGTTGTGTTTACCAAATAATACTCGTCGATCATTTCATATGTTTTGATATATATATATACACACATGTACCGAATGAAAAAAAAAAACACAATATACACATGCACTACAATAAAGGACTAAAGCATTAAATCAATAAAATTATTCCCATCCGAATTACCATATGATATTTCCTCACCATGTGATATTCCCTTTTCGCAGAAAAGCTATCGCTTTAGTTTATTTCACTTTTATTAAGTAAAAAGTAAATATAATGTATAATTTATTAAGTTATTATTTATATGTTTATTGAGAATTGAGTACTACTTAAGAATGAGTAGTTTTTTTTTTCTTCTTAATATAAGAATAGAGTTAGAAACAAATACTACTAATTTTGTCTTACATTTCTAAAATGAAACTTATTTTGGGCTTCTTTTTTGCTAAGATGACACTTACATATTTAGAGATGGAGTTTTATTTTTCTTCAACTCCTTTTAAAAACCCACATGTTCAGTAGTTAGAAGTGGTAAAAATAAGGATGCTGAGATAAATATGTAGGCATATTAGGAAAGATAAAATCAGAAATAAAGATATTCGGGACAAGATGAAGTGACCTCATCAGAGGATAGAATGAGGAAGACGAGACTAAGGTGGTCCATAAGTGAAGAAGCGCGAATGTCTTGGTGTGGAGGTGTGAGAGGTTAACTTTGATGAGTTTTATTAGAGGAAAAAATAGATCAAATATGTATTCGAAAGAGATGATTAAATAGAATATGACGCAACTCCAACTTAACTAAGAAGTGACCGCATGCATAGCTTCTCCTTTCGTATCAATAGTACTCCGTAGTAATTTGTACTCTACGAGATGCTCTTGTCATTTACATTTTTATTACTTTATGTTATTTTTTCTCATACTTGGATTACTTTACTAATTTGTTGTAATCATTAATCATTTATTTTCATCTGACTCCATTTATGAAATTACGTGAAATTGGAATATGTTGCTCTTCTTCCCTTTAAAAGACGTAGTAGTACGTAATAGAATTGCAGCCTATAAAAACACCTATTTTGTATTAAAATGAAAAAAAATTAGGCGGAGGCGCCAAACTACAGAAAACTCCCGCGCCATTCTCCCACCTTTTATTTTAACTCATCTCTAACCTCAATTTTACCTACACATTTCACTGTCGCCGCCGGGAAGATTCCGATTAACAATGGCGGATCCTAAATTTATACATATATAACTCTAAAAAAATCTGATCGGAAGAACTCACATAACGACTGTACATTTTTTTTTGGGTCCGCCAATCGCCGGCGAAATCGAGATGCAGGGCCGGCATCCCCATCCCCACACCACCACTCCTATCTCCGAAGTTATTCTTCCAAAGCGTGGCAAGAAGCGGGGTAGCTACAGTTGTGGCCGATGCGGTGTACCGAAAAAAGGCCATGTTTGCAATTTCCCTAAGAACCTTAATCCGATTGATAATCCCAGTCCCAATCCCGATTCGTCACTCTTAGCTTCCCCACCCTCCGTTGTTCGTCCTCAGCCGCCACCTCCCATGCCGCAACGCCATGTACTCCCACAGCTCCGGCGAGCACTTTCATTTGATGACGTTGATGTTAATGATTCACCTGGATCTGATGACGATGGGGAGTTCTCCGATCTGGATAACGAATCGGATCTAGTTGGGTCCGGATCGGGGATAGGGACGTTGCCTTCGAGTTGTTTATGGGAAGTGTTTAAGAGATTACCGCCTCCGGCGTTGCTTTCATCGGCGAGGGTTTGTAAGGGGTGGTCGGAAACTTCTAGAAGGATCTGGAAATCTGCTGTGGAGCTTAGACTTAGGGTTCCCGTAAATGCCCAGATTGGACTTGTCGGGTCGGTGTTAAAGAAATGTCCAGGGCTTGTTAAGCTTTCTCTAAGATTGGAAAGGTTAGTCCTATTCAGGAACTTAACATAAAGGACTAAACTTTTCTATCTAACAAGGAAAATAAAAGAACATAAAAAGAAAAAATTGTAACTTGTTAACATTTGATAATTTACAATGAGATTGCCTCATCATTACTTATGATCAAACTTAAACTATCGTTAAAAATTTGTAATAAGTATATGATGCAAGGTTTATCCGGGCTACTAGGCTGGATTTGAGGAAAATGATAGTGTACTAAGCAGTGATAGAATGTTCAATTGAACGATTATTGCTGACAGTGTATATATTGCAGTGACATTGATGCAACCATGTTGGCCTGCATTGCATTTTCCTGTCCTAAACTGGATTCAATGGAGATACTTATGTGTAATTCAGTCAATCGGATCACTGGGTATGCTTTAGATATCTAATTTGCAGTACACTTACATATATGTATGTTATCTTAGGATTTTCTTGTTGTTCTCTCTAGTTAGTTTTGTGCAGTTATGTTATCTGCTATCTTCACATCACCCACCACAAATCAGTATTGCATCATAAGCAGTAGTTTTTATGATTTCCATGCCCAAGAGAAACTTACTGTTCTTCGATCACACTCAGAATATATGCTTTGTTTATATGCCTAGATGGCAGATGCAGATGTAAAACATTCATGATTTCTCTAGGTTTCTTTTTGCCATAAGTCTTGTAGCCAATGGAGAAATACATTGAGTTCAATCAACTCTGAGTTTGGGAGGGAGGAGGAGTAAGTTAGGTAAAAACTTCATAAATCATAGTTGCAGGAATCTTGGGAATTAATGTAATGCAGTAACCCCCCACCCCCCAATAGTCACTTATGTTTCTTTTTCGCTTGCCAAAGGAGAAATACATTGAGTTGAATCAACTCATGTTAGGTAAAAACTTGTCTGTAAATCATAGTTGCAGGAATCTTGGGAATTAATGTAATGCAGTAATTCTTCATATATGTTTTTCCATCAGTCATTTATTTGGCACCTGAATCGGAGGTGTTGGTAATTTCATGTAACTTTGTTAAAGTCCCCTAACTGGTTTGCAGGTGTGGCCTATTCTAATATTCTGTAATATAGGTTCACATGTTAGTTGCTGAAATGAATGCAATCTCTACATATTGCAGGGATGAGTTGGGTCGTTTTGTTGCTGAGAAAAGATGTCTTACTAATCTCAAGATGGAAGGTTGCTCTAATCTTGGGGGTTTTACTCTTTGCTCAACCAGTCTTTCAACTCTTTCACTTTCAGATCTCTATTGTCATGCTAAGATGGTATGTAGTGTATGATGTTCTGCTCCTTTTTTTCTGGGGTGCAAGCAAACTTATATCTGAAGTGTGTTTACCCCTGTAGGTCTTCAACTGCCCCAACTTGAAGGATGTTTCCCTGGATTTTTCTCACCAAGAAAATGACACCACCGATCTTACTCTCATGGTCGATGGTCTTGGAAGGAGCTGCCCGAGACTCCAGAACATTCATATTGCCTCCATCCGCCTAACACATGCTGTTGTGCTTGCTTTAACAGCAGCAAATCTAAGGTTTGCAATGTTCATCCAATTTGATCATTTTATGAATTTCTCTTTACCTTTTTCCCTTTAATAAAGCTTGTATTTGTTTTTTACTGCCTTTAACCTCAGGGGGTTACGGATGCTATCTCTTGTACTGGGTTCAGAAATAACTGATGCATCTGTTGCAGCTATCGCTTCAAGCTACTCAAGCCTTGAGTTGCTTGATTTGAGTGGGTATGTTTCCCTTCCACCCCTTTCTTTTTGTGGTTCCTCCACTCTGTGGGTGATAACAAATAACTGAATGATGGGTAATCAACACACTACTGTCTTTCACTTCTACTTATCATATTCTTTCTAAGCACATCCGAAGATCCACAAAAATTAGTACAGCCCTTTAAAATAAAGCAAAGCAGAGCTTATGGTTTATTGAAACCTGCATCTTGATTATTGTATTTTTTGAAAGCAGCTAATTTAGTGGAACGAATCTTGATTATTGTATTCTCTTGATGTTTGTTGTCGCAGGTCCAGCATTAGTGATAGTGGCATTGGAATGATATGCAACATATTTCCTGAGACGTTGTCTAAACTTCTCCTTGCTCTTTGTCCAAATATCACTTCAAGTAATATTCAGATCTGTTTCCGTGATTTTCCAACCCAGCAACCTGTTGTTCACTAATTTGTGTTGGATTTTCTTAGGTGGCATTCAATTTGCTGCAGCTCAGTTGCCTAATCTAGAGCTCATGGACTGTGGTATGACCATATCTGATCCTGATTTAGACAATCCAACAACTCAGGAAAATAATGACCTCCAGTTACAAAGAACTCCCAATAGTAAACAGCACCTTATATATCAAAAACTGATTATCAAGCATACCTGCTTGAAGAAACTCAGCTTATGGGGCTGCTCTGGCTTAGATGTGAGAATTCTTCATTCAATTACTTCTAAAATTTCCTCATTGAATTGCAGGTTATACCTGACCAAAATTTTGATGCAGGCGTTATATCTGAATTGCCCAGAACTGAACGATTTGAACCTGAACTCCTGTACAAACCTGAATCCAGGTCTGGTCTTTGATGTTCCTCTTTAGTGTTTGAGCTTTAGGAAAATGGAGCATTTTCTTTATAATTGACTTACATAAAAATTTTACCTTACAGAAAGATTGCTGCTCCAGTGCCCCAATTTGGAATGTGTTCATGCATCAGGTTGCCAGGACGCGTTGGTTGGAACCCTTAAGAATCAGGTAAGCCAGTTGCATTTTTGCCATATTCTGCAATTCCTCTTCAGTTTAGCTTCATCCCATAGATGTGTGGCCTTTGTTGATGTTTAACAGATGAACAAAACACAAAGAAAAGGAAAGTTGGTCTATTAAAGTCTGGAATTGGTATTGAGTGAGCTGTTTAAATACAATTAGATCCTAACAGAATTGCAGTAAAATCTGAAACAGAAACTTACTAATAAACAGGAATTCAAACAACAGCCACATGCCTTAAGACTAGGAAATCCACAACTAAAAAATCTTAAGACTAGGACTTTCACAACTGAAAACTCTCTGGAAAAAATCTAAGATTTCTTCTGCAATTAAAAAAACAAGAACATATCAGCAGCTCCATCATCATGCCAACTTAGCAATTTTATCTAACAACATACTAGTGTAATCTCACAAGAGAGGTCTAGGTATGGTAACATGTATGCAGATCATATCCCTACCCTACCTTTGTAGGGTAGAGAGGCTGTTTCCGAAAGTAATTTGTTATTTAATTCTCTTTTTTTTTTTGTTCCATGCAGGTATGCACAGATTTTATGGCTGTGGAAGATCATTCTCATTGCAAACGTCTTCCTGATGGCTCTAAAAGGATCAAGGTTCCGGATTTATTCAGCCCACAGGTAATACCATAAAGTGAAATTATGTATACAAAATTATTTCTCTTTCTAATATTAAGATACATACATTCAAAGAGTGACATGGTTTACTTATTTTGCAGCCAACTGATAAGAAGAATAAGAGGATTTCGAAGCGCTGCTGTACTGTGCTTGTAAACTAGTCCAGTGCATGTCCTCCTAATTCCTATTGGCATTGTTAGTGTATTATTGTGAGCCATAATTAGAGAATAAATTATAAAACAAATTCCGGTGATATCAATATAGGTCAGAAAAGAAGCAAAAGAAACTGCTCGAACTGTATTCCCCTTTAATAATGAACAAAACTTGCCATTTTGAAACTTGTGATAAAAAGAAGTCATAGTTTGACAAAAAAAAAGTTTTCTTTTCTTTTCTTCAAATGGAATTCAAAATGAATAGGTAGTTAGAGTGAATGAGTGAGTGCATTTTCATCTTGATATAAGATAACTCATTTTAGAATGTTGCATGCATCTTAAGTTGTCATAACTTAATTAGCCCTTGGATGGTTTCAAATTTTTTAAGTTAAGCAAATATTGATTTTCGATTTGCCCATGCAACAAACGTTTGGTCAAGTTCAAGAAAATCGTTTTAGTGAGTAAGAATGGCTTCTTCAAATAAAAAAAAAGAATCAGTTGCTTTGATGTAGGGTTTTGGGAAGGACTGTATCACAAATTATTGTTGCTCCAAGGCTTTCTCTAATCAAAAAGTTATTCTCCCTCTTTGTCCTACTAGGAAAATTTTAGTTAAATTGTTTCTAATGATAGTAAGATAACATATGAATTAGAAAGAAAATGTTGTCACATAAAATAAAATTAAGGGAGTACATGAATATCTCAAGGCTCAAATGATTTATAATATATTTCAAATAAAAGTTGATGTATAAATGGTGGAAATGAACATGGAGGGGTATAAGATGGGCAATGGAAGGAACAGATGAACATGATAATGGGCCATTGTACATGCTACAGAACAAGAATGTCCAGAACTCAGTCACACGTGCTGCCATGTACATATCTCACATTTATTACTTCAACCTTCTTAGATCGTCATATATATCCACACTTCAATTAACAGATTTAAACGTATGAGGGTGTTAGAATTTCCTACATTGGTTTCAATCTAGTTTTATATGATATTTAACGTTCCTCTCACTTCAGTAAGTTTTCAAAATTTATTATTTATCATAACCAATCCATTTTAATCATTGATTAATTCGATATTAGATGCCACTCCCATTGCCCAATGATGGACTTCATGTTATATTGTCTGTAGTTTGAGCATGCAAAGGTAATTAAATTAATTTTGGAAGATGAAAAAGTAATTATTTCACTATCATGTCAATTTGTACATAAACATATAACATGCATGGTGTTGACACTTTTCAAAAAAATGGCTTCTCTGTTTTATTGTTTGGTTGTGTCCAACTTGTGGGCGTGCGTGTTTCTCTTAATGAACTCAACCCCACCTTCAATATATTTATGTGGACTTTAGGGAACTCTAAAT
>JAJOOF010021331.1:0-32285 GCA_029582545.1 Solanum lignicaule
TAAAAAAATATTTTCAACTTCAAAATTTCAATTTCTCACCCCTATCCTCGACCCCCACTCACCCACCCCCTACCACCCCCCACCCCCAAAAAAAATTTAAGTTTGTTTTTAAAAAATATTTTGAATTTCAAAATTTATTTTCTACTCTAGTAAAAATAAAAGATAATTTTCAAAAATATTTTTCATTCTTAAATCAAACACTAAAAATGTTTTCCAGAAAATATTTTCTACTCACCAACCAAACATGAGAAAATAAGTCAAAAATCAACATGTTTTCCAGTAAACATTTTCCTTCATACCAAACACACCCTAAATGTCACTTTTTAGCATGTTTTCAAGGATATTATGCATGGCTACCATACTTAGTGTAATTTTGTGCTAGCCCATATTTTCCACATTTTTCTATAAGTGTAGGTCCCAATCATTGAGGTGTACTTCCCCCTTTGTGCAAAGCTTGGATTGATTCTCTCCATGCTTTTGGTGAGTCCTCATGATTCGAGGACGGAAGTTATTCATTTCTAGTTTTTTCTACTTTTCCTTTTGAGACTATGTTGTAAAGGTATGTGACCCTTATTGACACTCGATTGTATTAGATGGTTTATGGAGACAATGTCTAGAATTCCATTTGTTTTTATGAAAAAACTTCGATTGTAAAAAGTTTTAATTTTGAACCATTTTTATAGCTTTATGTTTATGATATGCTATGGGCTTGTATAAGACCTCTTTGGGGTCGAATACGCCGTGTTACATCTAGGGGGTACCCCTGGATCGTGACAGAACCATTCTAAACTTTGTGCTTTGATTACCAAGTTTGTCACGACCTAGGGGTACCCCCTAGAAGTAACAAGGCACATAGAACCTCGAAGGACTCAATGTAAGCCACTTAGCATATCATAACATACGATAATAGAAAAGTATGGGAATTTAAAACATTTTTCAATACAATCGAAGTCACATGAAACGAAGCGGAAGTCTATAATACTTTGTCTCAAACCATCTAAAACAACTTTGAATAACTCTTGGGACACAGTCCATACAATATTTCTAACATAAAAGAAAGACATAAAAGGAAAAGGTGATCAAGTCGTCGATGCTATGAGGACTCACCAAAACTTCTCTTCTTGATCTTCTATGAACCTATCCACAAGGATGGAAGTCAATATCGTCGAGCCCTACATTTGATAAGAATCTAGGCAAAAGTATGCGTTAGTACAATAATGTACTAAATATGATGGCTAACATAAATCATCAACATGAGCATATAAGAGGCATTAGTCAACATTAAGTGCATACCATAATCATAAGAGACAATAACATAGGTTATAAGCATAAGAGACGTCATCATAAGATATAGGCTATAAACATAAGAGATAAAAACATAGTCATAAGCATAATTAAAGCATCTAGTTTAACTTGCCATAAGAGAAACACTTCATAAGTCACCTCAAGACAATCTTGTTCAATGCATGGATAAGACCCCATAATCCCACCCATGCTAAGCAAGTCACTTTACTTCCTCATTTATCTTTATTACCTTTTTTATCTTATCCTTAGCTTATTTCTCATAGACAAGGAAACATTCACCTTTAATCACTCATGTATTGGAAGGGCCTTTCAAGCTACAATGCAAACTAAGCATACATCATAAGCATAAGTCATAAGCACGTTCATTACATAGACCATAATAACATAAGAGAACATACCATGAATACCCTCAAAACATACTTGTGCAATTCATGAATAAGACCCCATAAATCTTATCCATGCTAAGTAAAGCTTCTTGAGTAACCATAGTTCATACTAGACTTGACCTTGTGGGAATTAGCCTTAAACGACATAGACCATATGACCTAACATGGAATTCGGTGTTACCCACACCGAAAAGGGTTGTCCTACTTGCCTGAGGTAGAACCCTTATTTTAGCTTAGGTTGATCCAATAGGTAAATGACCTACGGGGGCACGTAGTTATGGGACAAGGAGATTGTTACTAGATACCCGGCCTCAACTCACGTGAGGGTATCCATCTCGAGAGATTGCTCCTACAAACCCGGCCTCAACTCATGTGAGGGCTTCCATCTCATATCAATATCCACTTGGTGTTAAGCATAATTTTCACAGAATACTTTATTAATTAGTCATAACTTTATTCTTGTCTTATGGAAGGATGACAATCAATGCAAAAGAGTTCATTAGGATAGCTTTTAGATCATGCGTGAGAATAACATTTCACCGTCCATGTCTTCATTTAGATTAAATAGGTGAGAAAGCCTTTCAACCTTAGAATCATCATTATGTGAGAAAACCTTTCACATCATATTTATTATGTGTTTATGAGAATAGCCTTTCAATCAACATAACAACATCATCATAATCATGGACATTTAACCCTCAAAGTGTTATTAAAGCATATACATAAATCTCATAATAATGCATAATTCTCATACTTTGCCCTGCAAGGACCAAAGATCGTATTCAATCAACACATCTAGAATTCATTATATTAGACATGGATATAATCATAATTCAAGTAATCAATTCACTACATGCATAATCTCATATACTCATAATATAGGGCATGTGAGCAAAGTCCTTCCACAACAATACCATATACAAATAAACATACATAATAGCTTCACTCTAAAAGCCTTAACATTCATAGTTCATTCATATTAGCTTTTACCCTCAAAGCTTTAGAAATCACATTGATGTCAACAAGCTTTACTTATAAGAAATTCATATTTAGGTGCTCTAATCTCAAGCCATTCATAAAGTAATTCATCAATCTTAGAAGTTCACATCTAAGACCTCAATTTCCCTTTTCATGGCATAAAACCAAACTATATCAATTTCACCCTAGAATCTTAGATTAATCAAGAAAACATGTATAATCATACTAAAAGCATGTAATTACATCATAAACAACCATTATCCACTCAATTGGATCAACATACAACAATACCCACAATGTGGGAAGGAACCCTAACTAGAATTGGCATCAATCTTCACAATTGGGGGAAACATGAGGGCTTCATAGATGAAAGGAGTCCATGAATGAATAAGCCATCATACCTTGATTACAAAGCCTAACAATCTTGAAACAATGGAGTCTTGACCTAACTTGATTCTCTTCTTCTTCTTCTTTCTAGAGAGAGGATTTTTAAGAAGGAATTGGGTTTCTTTTTGGGGTCTTGAATATAATGATTTGGAATAACTTAATATAGTTTTTCTAAACGAGGGTAAAATTGCGTCACTTAATAACTAATTAATTCTAGAAAGTTCCATAATACCCCAGCTTAACCGTCTCAAACTTTACCACTGCCTCCCCTAAGAGACCACGCCCACAGTCCGTGGGTGGACCCACGAGGAGTGCTAGTCATCCGTGGGTGGTGGTCTACAACCTCTGACTTTTGTGACCCTGACCCATGACCCCTCACCCATGGGGAGTGGGCCCCCTACTAGGCGTGGGTCCCTTCGTGGGTGGACTGTATTGGGCAGCCTGCTAGGGTCCTCCTCAAGGACCCTTTGTTGGTCCTTAGGGAGTTGCTCCTTGACGTTCTAACCTAAGATTATCGAAAACTTTTAATAAAATTAGAAAGGTGATAGCAATGTCAGGGTCAGGGGTTTTAGATCAGAAAGCAACCTCAACAATTAATTAAAAGTAATTAAATAGTAAAACGATACTTAGGGGATTGACCGACCAATTGGTAAACTCAACTCAATGGGTGTTAATTGATAACCAATAGTACTTACTCTTTGTGGGTAAGATGAACTTTAGAGGACGTACTTTTCTCTCGAACAACTACCTCGTGTAAATTGAGTTCTCTCGAATCTCAATGTGCTAAACAAGGAGACCAGCCCACAACCTCACTACACCCACTCTTTTTAGCTGAATACATAGAATGAATCTTGGGATTTACTCTCTCGAGTTGAACCCACCATGACCCAATGACTACGAGTGCCAACTTATCACCTTGGTTTTACACTTCTTTCTCAAGCAAGCATAAAACACTAAATCATACTGAAATAGCATACAACATAGCAATTAAATCACAACAGTAAGTTAGAACCACTTCCAATTAGCACTAAAATTGATAATAACTAACACCCATTAAGCCAAATTCAGTAATTAATCACATTGTCAAATCCCCAAGATTGGGGTTTTAGCTAATCATCATAAAAGAAGAAAATTCAGTACCTAATACATGCTCCATAGCTGGGTATTGATTTTCGAAGTTCTAAGATGAATAAATCTTTATCTATTACAACACCCAATTGAAATCTCTAACCAAAATTGCTAAAAATCAACAAGAATAGCATTTTTGTTCTCTCTATTTCGTTCCACAATGACTGGTTGCTTTATCTCTCTTCCAAAAATCAATTTATATTGATTTGAGACGTGGCGAGGAAAGTAGGGCTTCACCGACCTATTCGCGACTCGCCGATCGTCCTTGTCTATCGCCTTCTTTCTTCAAGTTTTCATCCATCATGCACTGCAACTTTAGGTGGTCTGGATTGGGATCGCCAATTGCTTCCACAATCCACCCTTTATTTCTTTGGCTTGCCAATTCAATTTCATCTCTGTCTCGTTCAGTGTGTTTGGCGGTACAATCTTATTTCACCGATCAATTCGGCAATTTGCCTATGTAGAACACAGTTTGCCCAAATTTCTCTCGTTTCGGGGACAGTTTACTGTAAACTAAGGCGGTCTAGGGGCAACTCGGCGATTAGCTGAGTGCACCGCTGAGTTTCCTTGGTGATCGTCAGGCTTGCCTTTCTCCCCTTCTTCAGCTTCTTTTGTTACTTTTTGCATGTTAGTTTCCTTGCTTTGCTCCTCTATCCACATACCTAAGAATCAAGGTTTACACATCAGTTCATAGCATAAATTAAATGTTTGAGGACACTAAATTCATCAAGCCAAAGATCTAAATGAGTCCAAATCTCGGACTCATCAACACCCCCAACTTAAACTTTTACTTGTGCTCAAGTAAAACTCAAGATCAACAGTTCAAAAAGGATGTCTCAACAAGTGTTGCATAAGACTCAACATGAATGCACACAACAAGGTTCAACTTACTCATGCAATGCTCAACTGTGCACTCAAAGATTCAAATTGTGACTTACCATTATCAAAGATGCTCAAGTTCACAATACTTGCTTCAAATGCAAGTTCAAGCTCAACAAAGGTAGTCAAATGCCCTCACAACAAAGATGATTCCCTATTCACACAAAGTTCTTCCATAATTCATAGTTCTGAAATCACATACGACTCTCACACTCATAAAGATGAACACATTCATGACTTCACCCATAGGTTTCACCTTATTTTCCAATCAACATTCTTTTTAGCTCACTCAAGATCCCAAAGGTCTTTTCAAGGCTTGTAAAGTGGCTGGGTGTAAAGGTATGGTCATTTAGGCTCAATAGCTTCTACCTTCATGAAGTGTGTTCTGAACATCACTTTCTTCCTTTTCTTTAACATTTTGATCATGCTCAAAATCTACCCCATTATTCAACTTCATATGAACTACCGGATACCCCATCTCTTTTTCAACTTCCACTACTTTATTTCACAACTTTTTCATTCTTTTTCTTTGCTTTCTTCTTTTCTCTGTTTTTGTTTACTTGGAGGGGTTCAATCTTTTTCAAAACCATTGCTCAAGGGAGGCTTTCTCACACTTCTTGATTTTCCCTTCTCTTTTCACCACACCCCCAACTTAGGCTTTCGGACTAAGTTGGCTATCAAACAAACCACACTTCACGAAGTTATGGGTGACTGGATAAAGAGGGAGGGATCACACTTGTTCAAGTTTCTTTCAAGAAAAGGATAAGACTTAAGAGGGTTCAAGAAAGGTTCACCAATCTCACAAGGTTGGCCACAAAAGAGGTATATTGTCAAATTGTTTCACTCTTCAAAATTGTTGCCTAAGATCATTTCAAGTGCTTGCATGACTTAGTAAACCAGACCAACGGGGAAAATTCTAGGTGTCATCACACACAATGCTCAAACTAATCTCATCACACAAGGCATTGGCACCAATATTAAACAAGACTCCACACTTTATGGCTAGTGTGCAATGTTCGTCACAAGAGACTCATTCGATAACCGGCTAGTCACAACGAGATGTTAAAATTTCACACATTATCTATGCAACTTCATTGGCCTCATCGTAGCCGCACATTCATTTCGTTCAATTAAGAGCACTATTCGAATCATCGGTATTGATAACCGATACTTAAATAATTTTGATAGAACAACAAACTTACAACACATTCCTACCACCCCCACCAAAAGCATCCAACATTGTCCTCAATGTGAGCAGAGAACAAACATTAACAAAACATAAAGATAAAATATTGGCACTCAAACAAGCAGAGTAGGGTGAAAAGGAATCTTCACTAGGCGGCCATTTGCGAAGAATTGCAGTTCTCGCCGAACTACTCGACGAACCACCAAGTTGCTTGAATCTCGCCGAATTATCCAGCATGTAACCACTCCATTTTGGGGCAGGAAGGCGGACAAGAGAAGGTCCACCGAGTAACATCGGCGCATCGCCCAATGGATGTGAAACCTCACCGAAAGATCCAGGACTCCAGTCTATCAGGGATAGTGCAAAAAGGCGGAGAAAGTCGAGCTCGCCATATCATTTTGGTGCATATCCGAGTGGTGTATGTATTCCGCTAATATTCCAGTGTCTCAGCCTACCGGTCATGCCAGAAAGGCGATCAACTTCGTGATCGCCGAACCCACTCAGAGGATTGCAGAAGGAGCCTTAGCCTCGTAAAATCACCCACATCTGCACGTTCAACACACGTTATTCAAAGCAACTACCACTTGGGTTGCCACCCAAGAAGCGCTTTATTTAACGTCGTGGCACGACGTGGAAATGCTCTTAAGCATCTTCCAAGTACACAACTTCAATCACTGAAATTTCATGGAATTCTCCAAAATACAACTTCAAGCGTTGCCCATTCACCTTGAAGGCATGACCCTTTTTACCTTCAACTTCAATGGCTCCATTTGCGAACACTCATGTCTCTCTAAATGGTCCTGACCACTTTGATTTGAGCTTTACTGGAAAGAGTCTTAGTCGAGAGTTGTATAGCAACACCCAATCTCCAATCCGGAACTCCCTCCTAAGGATCTTAGAATCGTGCCACATATTCATCTTCTCCTTGTAGAGGGCTGAACTCCCATATGCCCTAAACCTAAATTCATCCAATTTGCTTCGCTGATCTACTCGCCCTTTTGAAGACTTCACCCAATCCAGATTTAAAGCCTTTAATGCCTATTATGCTTTATGTTCCATTTCAACCGATAAGTGACAAGATTTCCCAAAAACTAGCTGATAGGGGGACATGTCAATTGGTGTCTTGTAGGCAGTGTGATATGCCCAAAGAGCATCATCTAGCTTTTGAGACCAATTAGTCATATTTGCATTCACAGTATTAGCCAAGATACTCTTAATCTCCCGATTCAAAATTTCCACTTGGCTGCTCGTTTGAGGATGATATGGTGTTGCAACTTTATGTCGCACCCCGTATTTGCTCAATGCAGATGCAAATAGCCTATTGCAAAAATGTGAACCACCATCACTAATAATACCTCGAGGGGTGCCAAACCTTGCAAAGATGTAGCGGTTTAAGAACTGAACAACACTCTTCCCTTCATTGTTGGGTAGGGCCACAACTTCCACCCATTTAGAAATATAATCTACCGCCTGAAAAATGTACTTATTACAAAACGAGCTCACAAATGGACCCATGAAATCTATTCCCCAAACATCAAATAACTCAACTTCTAGAATAGGCTTCAGAGGTAGCTATGCCTTCTTGACACTCCACCTTGTTTTTGGCATTTTATGCATTTCCTGATAAATTCATGAGCATCTTTGTATAGGGATGGCCAGTAGTAACCACTTTTGAGAATTTTAGCAATTGTGCGCACACCGCTATGATGACCACCAACCAGTGAAGCATGACAAGCATATATAATTTCATTTAATTCCTTTTCAGGTACACATCACCTAATAATATGATCTGCACATTCTCTAAATAAATATGGCTCATCCCAAAAGTATTTATTTATATCGAACAATAACCTCTTTTGTTGGTAGAGGTTCAGATCTTCCGGCATCAGTCCACACGCCACATGGTTAGCAAAATCAGCATACCAAGGAACTTGCTTGAAAGTGACTGAGAATACCTGCTCATCGGGAAATGAGTCATTGATGTCTACCTCCAGCTCTTCATTTTCCTTGCCTTCTAACCTGGATAGATGGTCAGCCACCTGATTTTTACAACTTCTTCTATCTTTGACTTCAAAGTCAAATTCTTGCAACAATAATACCCACCTTATCAACCTTGGTTTGGCGTATTTCTTTGCCATCAAATAACGCAAAGATGCATGATCAGTGTGAACAACCACTTTGGTGCCTAGCAAATATGCCCAAAAATTTTCAAATGCTTATACCACCGCATGTAATTCTTGCTAAGTAACCATGTAGTTATGCTAAGCACTATTCAGGGTTTTGCTTGTGTAGTAAATGGGATGGAATAACTTGTTGTGTTTTTTCCCTAACATGACACCTAATGTCGTACCACTTGCATCACACATCACTTCTAAGGGTGCCGACCAATCAGGACTAATAATAATCATGGTAGAGATCAATTTCTCTTTCAAACACTTAAAGGCTACCATGCATGCATCATCAAATTTGAATTTCACCTCCCTCTCCAAATGTTTGCACAAGGGGTGTGCAATTTTTTAAAAAGTCTTTGATGAACCTCTGGTAAAAAAATAGGCATGCCCCAAGAAACTACGAATACCTTTTACAGAGATTGATGGTGGCAGCTTCTCAATTACCTCGATCTTTGCCTTATCAACTTCCATCCCTTTTTGTGACACTTTGTGACCAAGAACTATACCTTCCCTAACCATGAAGTGACATTTCACCCAATTTAGGACCAAATTTGTCTCTACACATCTTTGAAGGACCTGCCCCAAGTGTGCCAAGCATGCTTCGAAAGTATTGCCCACAAGTGAGAAGTCATCCATAAAGACTTCCATCGAATCTTCTACCATATTAGTGAAAATAGATAACATGCAACGTTGAAACATTGCTGGTGCATTACACAACCCAAACGACATCTTTTTTAAGGCAAACGTTCCATATGGACAAGTGAAAGTGGTTTTCTCTTGGTCCTCCGGAGCAATAGAGATTTGATTGTATCCATAATACCCATCAAAAAAGCAATACCATTCTCTCTCTAAAAACTGATCGAGCATTGGATCCATAAAAGGCATGGGAAACTGATCTTTTTCGGTCCAAGAATCTATCTTCCGATAGTCCATGCATACTCACCATCCGGTTAATGGTCTCATAGAAACAAGCTCCCCCTTTTCATTTGGGACCACCGTGATGCCTCCCTTATTTGGTACACATTGTACCGAACTCACCCACTTGCTATCCGCAATAGGGTAAATCACACCTACATCCAACCACTTTATTATCTCCTGTTTTACAACCTCTTGCATCGGTGGGTTCAATCTCATTTGATGTTCTACACTCGGTTTACACTCACTATCAAGTTGAATTTTGTGAGGGCAATTGCCAAGTGGAATGCCCGCAATGTCAGCGATAGTCCACCCAATGGCTTTGATGTATCTTCTCAACACTTCAAGAAGGAATTTCACTTGCCTGTCAAGCAAGTCATCTGCAATGATTACGGGTAAGGTGTTATTAGCCCCCAAGAATGCATATCGAAGACGAGCAGGGAGCACGTTTAACTCAAGCTTTGGTGGTTCCTCCGTCGATGGCTTGGTGGGAGGATTTTTTAAATCAATATCTAGGTTTAATGGATTCTTTGGACATTCCCCCAATCCCGAAAAGGCAGCTACCACCTCATCGTAACCTTGGACATTGGTCTCATCATAGTTTGCAAGCACAACCTCAAACGGCTCATTCATACACATCAAATGGCTCACACTAGTCACTGCTTCATCAATTATATCAATTGTCAATACTACATGAATATCGCTTGGGTGCTTCATTGACTTACACACATTAAAGGTGACTTCATCTTTAATGTGTGTAAAAATAGTCTTCCCAAAATAATGGGAATTTTGGCATCAATCTCGCAATCAAGGATGATAAAGTCGGCCGGAAAGATGAATCGGTCATCCTTTACCAAGATATCATAGAGTATTCCCACCGGATGCTTGATTGACCGGTCTTCCATCAGAAGCCTCATTGTTGTAGATTTTGGTTCACCTAGCCCAAGTTGTTTGTAGATTGCATATGACATTAGATTTATACTTTCTCCCAAATCACATAGAGCTTTGGCAAATTAGAGCATACCGATAGTGCAAGGGATGGTGAATGCTCCCGGATCTTTTTTATTTTTAATCATCTCATTAGTCATAATTGCACTACAACTATGAGACACTTTAATTGTTTCGAAGTCCAAGCTTCTTTTCTTTGTGACTAACCCCTTCATGAACTTGGCATAACCTGGCATCTCCAATATATCTTCCACTAGTGGGAGATTTATGGAGAGTGTATTGAACAGTTTTTGAACTTCTCATCCTCATTTTTATTCTTGAGACATTGGGGAAAAGGAGGAGTTATTTTGGGGAGAGGTTTCACCAATTTTGGGATTGAGGTGCTCTTTCCTTCATCTTTTTGTAACCCCTTGACAAGGCTTTGTTGGATGGGAATCTCTTCTTCATCAATATTTTTTTCTTCTTCATTAACTTGCACTTTATCATCACCATTCGTATCACCTACCACTCCCTTTCCACTTGGAGTAACCACAACCAGATTTTTGTCACTATCTTCTCTTAAAGTTGTTATGCATACGGCTTCAACCTTTCCCATTACTTTGGGTTCCAATTTTGCTGAAAGTTGACTCAATTCACCTTCATGTTGCTTGATTGCATCAACATGAGAGTTCACTCGATTGTTTAATGACGAGAAATCGACTTTTATCTATTTTAGCATGTCATCCGAGCCCTCAACCTTGTCAAGTTTGTGAGACAACAAATCATCCTCTCGTAGACTACTTGAACTACATTTTGATTTTGGGGTATAACTCGATTATGTATGGTCCCCTTAATTTTCATCTTCTCTTCTCTCATGGTCACTTTGTTTAGACCACTCTTGATAGTATCGTCTTCGCTCTTTGATGATTCCGAGATTTGGACTCATTTAGGGGCTTATTTATATAGATTTATTGTCCTCAAATGCCTATTTTGTGCCAATAACTGATGTAAAACCCTTGATTTCCAAGTATATGGATTGAGGAACAAAGCAAGGACACTAATTTGCAAAAACGAACAAAGCGAGTTGAAAGAATGAAGAAACGCACGCCTGGTGATCGCCAAGTCCACTTGGTGAGTCGTTGAATGGCTATTTAACCACCTAAAGTTCCAGTGTGCCCAGCACCGAGGGAAGAAATCAAGTTGGAAATCAAAAGGAGCAGTCCGTGGATCACCGAGCAGTTCTGCAATGCAGAGCTGGATCGCCAAAAGTTACAGACCTTGAGGATGCTGCATACTAAGACAGAAAAGCGATGAAAGTGACTAAAGGGCGGTTGGCCGAATGGTTCGGCGAGCTCGACTTACTTCGTCAAGTGGCTCTTCGCAGCATATTTTTGACGACTATAAATACATTTTTGAACATTTAGTTTAGTATCTAATATCACAATATCTGAATTGTAGTGAATATTCTGAATATTGAGATAAGTTTTCTCTAGTTTTCCTAAGCTTTGGATTGAAGTTTTTCATTTTTGAGAAATTGGAAGTGGGTCTTTGAGATTCTTCGAATTGGAACATTGTAAAGACGAAATTAATCTTACCCAGTTGATGGAAACTCAATTTGGTAACGATTTTTATCTTTTTATGATGTCTAGCTAAACCCCCAATTCTTAGGGTGTGATTATGTGATCATGGGCTGAATTAGTTTAAATGCTAATTATAAGTGAGTTCAATCATTAATTGTGGTTTAATTTAAGATTTGTAGTTGCAAATGCTGTTCTACCCTTGTGTTTTTTGCTTGCTCGAGAGAGATGTTTCCAAACTAAGCATATTAATTGATGGTCAGTGGGTATTGGGTTGACATGGGTTCAGCTCGAGAGAGTGAATCCTAAACCCAATTCCACACATTTAGCTCTAGAGAGTGAATGGACTAAGGTGTGGGCTGTCCTTATTTTCCATGCTTGTTAATGTTCGAGAGAAATCAACTTGATTGAGGGTAAACTATTCGAGAGAAATTTTACCTCCTATATAGCCTAGCTTACTCACTAATATCTAGTTATTTTCTAATAGTTGTAATTACCCATTTTTCTATATTAGCCTATAATCGAATCACTTCCCAAGAACCCGTCTCATTATTTTTATTTCATATTATCTGCCACTGTTTGTAGTAGATAATCAAAACCAAATTCCCCCATTTGGCATTCGTGTCACCCCCTGATTTGAATAATGTTTTTTTTCTATAATGTTTATTCCAATTACTGATTTGATCATATTCGTACTTCTCAATTGACTCTCAAACACGTACCGCTCGTTGTGAGATTCCACCCCAACTCATTTAGTTGGGTTATATACTGATTAATGACCGTTAACACTTAGAATTGGATGAAGTGTCTTTGAAACGTTACTTCATAAAAATGGTGCCGCTGCCGGGGAATGATATTGGTTGAGATTCTTTTGGTGAAGTTGAATCTACTTACTTTTAGTTTTGGTTTGTGTGTTGCTGTTTAAAACAGAAGAAATGAGTGTCAACGGAAGCAATGGTAGCCAAGTGGGCCACCAAGATGACATCGGAAATCTCAATAATGTCAATGAGCCGAATACTAATGACCCTAATCTTGTGAGTGGAGTTGGTGCCATACGCTTGCGTCCGGCTGAAGGGAACGTTGTGTTCCACATTACAAGCACCATGTTATAGCTCTTGCAATTGAAAGGGTTGTCTGGTGGGTTAGCTCATGAGGTTCCCATGAGCATATAAGGAACTTTTTTGATGTTTGTCGGTCATTCTCCTTCAAGAACATATCCCAATAGTCGGTCCGGTTGAGGTTGCTCCCATTTTCCTTTATGGCAGAAGCATGTAAGTGGTTGGCTGAATTGCCAAGAGACTCCATCACTTCGTGGGAAGAGCTTGTCACCGCATTTCAAGTGTGATTTTTCCCTCCTTCTAAGATGATGACATTGATGGACAGCATCCAAAGCTTCAAGCGTTTGGACGGTGAGCCAATCCATCAGACTTGGCTAAGATTTAAGAAGTTGGTGCTGCAATGCTCAACTCATGGTTTACCCGACAATATTTTGCTGCAATACTTTTACCAAAGCCTTGATTCGGTGAACAAGGGAGTAGCTGATAAACTTTCTCTGGAAGGTTTGATGCAACAACCTTACGTTATAGTAGCCCAGCTCTTAGATGGTATGACCAAAATTAACTAAGCGTGGTACACTCGCGAAGATGAGGTCTCCACTCTCACTTTTAAATTGACAAAGGAGCAGCTTGAGAAATATCAAGATAGGGACCAAAACATGGCAAAGATCATGACCCAACTTGATATTTTGGCCAAAAATGTCATGGGAGCTTGTGCTAGGAGTGTCAATGTTGTGGGTGTTGGGTGTGTAAACCTAGATAAGGCTAAGTTTGAAGCGTTGTACAACGAGGAAGTGAGCTTCGTAGCTGACCAATGAGGTGGTTATCGTGCAAACTACCCAAGGCAGGGCGGTAACCAAGGTTGGAACAGGGATGAGGGTTGGAGAGATCGTGATAGAGAGTGGAGGGATCGTAACTCCACTTGGAAGGAAAGCGATGGGCAGAAGGATAGGTATATTCCTCCCCACGAGCATCAAAAGTCCAAAGATTCTGAGGGGGCCAGTCTGAGGATATGCTCTCTCGTATTCTCAACAAGGTTGAAGGGTCCGATAAAATTTTGAAGGAAATGAAGGAAGATGGATTGACCCTTAACCAGATGGTGACTTCTCATTCTGTCACTATCAAGCAGTTGGAGACCCAAATGGGTCAAATTTCTTCTCATTTAAACTCGAGACAACAAGGGGGGTTCCCTAGTGATACTATGGCAAACCCCAAGAATGAAGTTTGAGTAAGGACTTGCGTCGTGCCACAACGCTAACTAAGGCGCTGCTTGGGAGGCAACCCAAGTATTTCTTTGCTTTCTTTATATTTTTGGAATAACGTGTGTTGATTGTGCGAGTTGAAGTGTAGAATGTGTTTGAAAAGTGCAGCTTGGCGAACAAAATGTCCAGTCAGTGACTCGCCGAAGGGGTCGGTGAGCCCGACTTAGACCGTCGTTGGACTTAAGAAATCAAAAGATGGAGTCTGTAAAACTCATCGGGCCCATGATCAAGTCGGCGCGCCACCGAACAGTTCGGCGGTCCCGACTTTGTCCGCCGTTTGGACCCGTACATTAACTGGAGGTCCTGTAAAAGTTGGCGAGGTAAGTGACTAATCAGCGTGTCACCGAGTGGTTCGGCGAGCAAAAATAACATCACCGAAGGGGCGAACTAGATGGTTTTGAAAAGGCCAAAGGTTTAAAATTTCAAACTCGTTCACATTCCCTCAATTTTTAACTTCAAAAAATTACACCCACACTATATTTTCGATATTTTTGCATTTTTACCGCTTTCTAGTCATTGAATTTGTGTTCAGAGTTGGATACTTTGCCGCCTAGCTTTAAAAATTCTCATATTCGGCATTAAAGGTTGATTTTCCGAACCCCAAACTCGTATGTAGCGATTAAACTCATTTGCAAATTGTATTGTTCTTATTGATGTGTGTTGGGCCTCTCTAAAATCATAAATGTGTGCTTATGTGCCTGCTTTAATTTTGATATCATGTCTAAAATCCCTAAGTGTTGATTTCCCAAATTTTGTATTTTAAAATTGATCGAAATCTTATAGGTTGTGCTTTATTAGTGTTGGATCTAGTCATGTAAAGTCTGAGTAACGCAAAATTGTGTTAAATGATGTGCTTTGCCCAAAGATGGAGCTTTTGACGTCATTCTTAAGGGCTAAAGTCGTCAAATGGCTAATTTTGGCCAAAGCGAGGGAAGTCTAAGTACCCTGGTGGCATGGGTCTAGTGGGTCTAAGTCTAATTGAAAATGTGTATGTTTTGATTTTTTTTCAGGGGCTACGAGGTTGATTTTGGAAGTTGGGGTTGAAAATAGGCACGTTGGGCAGTTTGGCGAGCTGGGTCGACCTCGCCGAACCAGTTGGCGGTTCACCGAAATCACCCTTGATCGCCTTTAAATTCTTGAGATTTTTGAGATTGGTTCTGTAAGTTTTGGCGAGAACCTCGAGATCACCAAGTGCACTCGGCGTCTCGCCAAAAGTCTTCTTTGATCGCCCTTTCTGCGTCTCCAACACCTAAAATACACTATAACTTTCGGCGGGCTTGTCCATGCTCACTTAATGGTCTCTTCAATTTGCCAAAAGGCCCTTCCCATCCCCGACAGGCCATTTTTTGAAAAATTTTGAAGCCAATCCTTTCGGCGAGCCCGATCTGGCTTGCCAAAGTGATTCGACAAGTCTGTCTATAACCTAATTTCTGTTATTTTTCTTGAAATGTTTCTAACTTTCTAAGATGTTTTTGCAGATATGGTTAGAACCAACTTAGACATGCCGCCCCGCAAAAGAGCACGGGGCATAGTTATCAACGAGGGGGGAGCTAACCCTCCTAAAAAGGGAAAGACGGCACCTCCTAAGGGAGAAAAGCAGGTTGGTGATGGAAAGGAGCAGTCGGTGGATCGACGAGCAGTTCCGCGATGCAGTGCTGGATCGCCCAAAGTTACAGACCTTGAGGATGTTGAATACCAAGGCAGAAATGCGATGAAACTGACCAAAGGGTGGCTCGCCGAGTGGTTCAGTGAGCTCAACTTACTTCGCCAAGTGGCTCTTCGTAGCATATTTTTGAAGACTATAAATACATTTTTGAACATTTAGTTTAGTATCTAATATCACAATATCTGAATTGTAGTGAATATTCTGAGCATTGAGACAAGTTTTCTCAAGTTTCCTAAGCTTTGGAGAACTGAAGTTTTTCACTTTTGAGAAATTGGAAGTAGGTCTTTGAGATTCTTCGAATTGGAACATTGTAAGGACGAAAGTAATCTTACCCAGTTGATGGAAACTCAATTTGGTAACGATTTTTATCTTTTTAGGATGTCTAGCTAAAACCCCAATTCTTGGGGTGTGATTATGTGATTTGATCATGGGATGATTTAGTTTATGGGTATTGCTAATTGTTAGTTTAAATACTATTTAGAAGTGAGGTCAATCATTAATTGTGGTTTCATTTAAGATATGTAGTTGCAAATGCAGTTCTACCCTTGTGTTTTTGGCTTGCTCGAGAGAGGTTTTAAAACCAAGCTTATTTATTGATGGTCAGTGGGTATTGGGTTGACATGGGTTCAGCTCGAGATAGTGAATCCTAAATCCAATTCCACACATTCAGCTCGAGAGAGTGAATGGACTAAGGTGTGTGTTGTCCTTATTTTGCATTCTTGTTGATGTTTGAGAGAAATCAACTTGATTCGGGGTAAATTGTTCGAGAGAAAGTTTACCTCTACTATCTAGTTATTTTCTAATAGTTGCAATTACCCATTTGTCTATATTAGCCTATAATCGAATCACATCCCAAGAACCTGTCTCATTATTGTTATTTCGTATTGTTTGCTACTATTTGTAGTAGATAATCAAAACCAAATTCCCCCATTTGACATTCGTGTCACCCCGATTTGAATGATGTTTTTATTCGATAATGTTTATTCCTATGACTAATTTGATCATATTCGTACTTCTCAATTGACTGTCAAACACTTATCGCTCCCTGTGGGATTCGACCTCAACTCATTTAGTTGGGTTATATGTTGATTAACGACTGTTGACGCTTAGAATTGGATGACGTGTCTTTGAAACATTATTAATCACTCTTCTTCTTTGTGAGAGTTCCTACCTTGATTCCCACCCTGCTTCAAGTAGCTTGGGTGGAAACCCCTCTTTATCCTTATAAGAGTTCCAACCTTGATTCTCAACCGGATTTGAGTAGCACGAGTGAGAACCCTCCTCAACTCTACACACTCTCCTTTCTTCTTTTGGCTTACCCACATTTTCTAGCACTTGTTTTTGTAGCAACTTCATTTGGGATAACATCTTATTGATGCTCTCATCCCTTTCTTTTTCCTTATCATGTTGTTCTTGCTTCATCCTAAAACAAAAATGGTGAAACGTGGTCTTCTTTAGTGTGCTATGCTTGATTTATTTTCGTCATGTCATCAAGAAGAGCAGAAGCCACCTCAAACAATTGCAACATTATTCCTCATCGCGCGAATTGATAGGTACTCCTTTATTTACGGAGTCAAGAATTCTATAGAAGTATTGTAGAAGCACATTTTTTAGAAGCCCGTGAGTCAGGCATTGAAGTAATAACTTCTTAAACCTCAGCCACATTTCATGGATTGGTTCACCTTCCAATCGCTTGAAACCTTGAATGTTGCCTCTGAGTATCATCATCCTCGATGGGGGAAAGAATCGCACATTGAACACCATGGTAAGCTCATCCCAAGAGGTGATGGAATTCTTCAGTAGATCAGCCAACTATTTGTTAGCTTCACTTGTCAAAGATAATGGGAACAACCTGAGACAGACTAACTTTTGTGACACATTCTTGAATGAGAAAGGGTCACAAACATCCATGAAATTCCGCATATGCTCATGTGGGTCCTCGTGAGCCAATCCTCCATAAAGTCCTTTCACTTGGAGGAGATGGATTATCGTGCTAGTAACATGGAATATAGCATTCCCTTTGGTTGATGGCAGATAGATTGCACCAATTCCACCCAATTGGATTGGGTCATTTACACTATTAAGATCATCAATATTGTTTTGTTGGCCTGCTTGGCTACCATTACTTCCTGCCTCACTCATTTCATCTTCTGTTCAACACAACCAACACAAGCACAAAACAAATTTAATCAATTCAACTACAGCCAATAGAATCACAGATTAAACTTCAATAGGAGAATTCTAAACAACACCATTCCCCAGCAGCGGTGCCATTTTGATTAATGTATCAAATACACCTCATCTGATACTAGGTGTAGACGATTGTTAAGCAGTATAAACCCAACAAGAGAGTTGGGGTCGATCCCACAGGGAGCAGTTCTATTTTAAATTCAAGTATGAAGTTAGAATAGTGATTTATGTAGCTGAAGGAATAGAGATTATTGGAAACTAATAATATAATTAGAAAGGTGACAGCAACGTCAGGGTAAAGGATTTTATATCAGAAAGCAACCTCAACAATTAATTAAAGGTAATCAAATAGTAGAACGATATTTGGGGAATAGACCGACCAATTGCTAAACTCAACTCAATGGGTGTTAATTGATAACCAATAGTACTAACTGTTCGTGGGCTCAAGCAACTACCTTGTGTCAATTGAGTTCCCTCGAACCTCAATGTGCTAAACAAGGAGACCAGCCCACAACCTCACTACATCCACTCTTTCGAGCTTAATACATAGAATGAATCTTGGGATTCACTCTCTCGAGTTGAACCCACCATGACCCAATGACTACGAGTGCCAACTTATCACCTTGGTTTTACATTTATTTCTCAAGAAAGCATAAAACACTAAATCATATTGAAATAGCATACAACATGGTAATTAAACCACAACAATTAGACAGACCCACTTCGAATTACCACTAAAATTGATAATAACTAACACCCATTAAGCCAAATTCAGTAATTAATAACATTGTCAAACCCCCAAGATTGGGGTTTAGCTAATCACCATAAAAGAAGAAAATTTAGTACCTAAAACATGATCCATAGCTGGGTATTTACTTTCAAAGTTCTAAGATGAATAAACCTTTATCTATTACAACACCCAACTGAAATCTCTAACCAAAATTGCTAAAAATCAACAAGAATAGCATTTTTGTTCTCTCTATTTCGTTCCATAATGACTGGCTTATTTTTCTCTCTTCCAAAAATCAATTTATACTGATCTGAGATGTGGCTTTTGGGGGATGATCGGCGAGGAAAGTCGGGCTTTGCCAACCAGTTGGTGACTTGCCGATTGTCGTTGTCCATCACCTTCTTTCTTCACATTTTCATCCATCATGCACTGTAAATTTTGGTGGTCTGGATCGGGATCTCCGATCTCTTCCGCGATCCGCCCTTTGATCATTTGGGTCGCCAATTTATTTTCATCTTTGTCTCGTACAGTGCGTTCGGCAGTACAATCTTGTTTCACCGATGTAGAACACAATTCTCTCCCAAATTTCTCTCATTTCAGGCATAGTGTACTGTAAAGTTAGGCAGTCTAGGGTCATCGGCAGGCTTGCCTTTCTCCCGTTCTTCAGCTTGTTTTGTTCCTTCTTTCCTGTTAGTGTCCTTCCCTTTCTCCTCTATCCACATACCTAAAAATCAAGATTTACACATCATTTCATAGCATAAATTAAACATTTGAGAACACTAGATTCATCAAGACAAAGCTCTAAATGAGTCCAAATCCCGGACTCATCAGTCAACGCCCTGTGGGTGGTGGCTGTAGGTCAAGCCCTAAAAATCAACTCTCTGAACCCCAACCCACGCTTCATTGGCACGGACCATGGGTCCAACCCCGGTCCGTTAATGAGGGTCGTGGATGTGCCCTGGGAGCTGGTTTTGAGGGTTAAGTTTAGGGGCACATGGGGGTTTTCCGATTTTAATTAATATTAAGTTTTGTCATTTTAGCCTAATTTAGACCACCTATATAAGTATTTTAGAACACTATATTAAGTCATTCACCTCATTATTTCTAAAACCCAAAACTATTCCAAAAACTTCATCCGCTCCTAATATTCTCTCTCTAGAACTTCAAGGAAGAAGAAAAAGGAAGTTGGAGATAGGGTTCAAGGACCAAGGTTTTCTACTCAAATTAATTGGGTTTCATTGCTAAGGTATGGTAGCTCTTCATCCATGGATAGAATTCATCCATGGAGCCCCTTCAAAATACCAATTTCAAAGATAGAATTCCCCCAAAAGCTAGGGTTTGATTCCAAAGTCAAGGGTTCCTTTCGAAAAGTATTCTAGTGCATGAATTACTTTATATTATGATTGAATTGATGATTTATTATGGTTTTTATGTTGAAATCACCAAGAACCCATGAAATCTCCATATTCCCAAATTATGATCTTGTGATGTGGGTGTGTTGATGAAAGAAGGATATTATGAGATTATGCTTGTAGTTATTGGGTTACTTGAATTCTGTTAATATCCATGTCTAATGTAGTGAATTCTACATGTGTTGATTCGAAACATACATAATTATGATATTATGTATGTTTTATGAACACTTTGTATATGCTTTAAGAACACTTTGAGAGTGAAGTGTCTATGATTATGATCTAGTTGTTGTGTTATTGCAAGGTTATTCTCATATACACACTTATGCATGAATATGATATAATGTGAATGGTTTTCTCACAATATGAAGACTCTAAGGTTGAAAGGCTTTCTCACCTATTGAATTTATATGTAGACATGGACGGTGAAAGGTTATTCTCACGCATTATTTAATGAGATATCTTAATGAATCAAGTTATGACTTAATATGTATTCTGTGGGAAGTAATGCTTAGCACCAAGTGCTTATTGAATATGAGATGGAAGCTTTTACACTAGTTGAGTTCGGGTTCCCAAAGTATTTCTCATGAGATGGAGACCTTCTAGCTTAGTTGAGTCTGGATTTCAAGTAGCAATATCCTTATCCTATAAACGATGTGCCTCCATAGGTTATTTAGCTAGTGGATCTACCTAAGCTGAGAGTATGGTTCTACCTTAGGCAAGTAGGACAATCCTTTTTCGGTGTGGGTAAACACCAGGGATCCATGTATAGCTCACAAGGTGTCATGTCAATTAAAGCTTATTCCCCAACAACAAGAATAAGAATATGAGTTATGAACTATGGTTACTCAAGAAGCTTTACTTAGAATGGGTGAGATTTATGGGGTCTTCTTCATGCATTGCACAAGTATGCTTTGAGGGTATTTATGAAGTGTTTCTCTTACTTGTTCTTGCAATTACTTGTTGATCTTGATTCCCCCCCCCCTCCCGGTTTAGAACTTGGTAGCGGAAACGTAAAAATAAAGAACAAGGAAGAACATCAATATTTAATCAAAATGATCCTACGTCCACCAGAGTACAACTGTACCAATATTTATTTCACTCCAAAAGAATACAAGTGAAATACTATAAGAGAGAGAAGATTAAATGCCTTGGAAGTGAGAGGTTGTCATGAAAATAAATTAAGAGCTACCTTTTTATATGAATGAATTCTTCCTATTGATGTCATCATGACATCACTATGTGTCAAAATGTTAAGGTTAAACATGTGAAACCATTTTATGGTTTATCTAAATTTCACCTTCAAAGATACTATCTTGACTTCTTAGTTTGTACTAATGATGAATTATCTTCCTACCATATCTTCATATTAATTCATCTTCCATTGAGTTTGATTTTATAAGGAGTGCACCAACTCTTTCAATCTCCACCTTGGTTTGCGTTCGGAGTATGTGTATAAACAACTCCAACCAAAAATACTAAGCTAACTGGGCAATCCCGTTGTAAGAAACAAGAAGAATCAAACCTTTGTTGAACATAATAGCTCCACCTAGCAGTTGTTCTCTCAGAGTTGCATCAATTGGTGCATGCTCCCGCCAAGTCCTTGCAGTGTGCAAACTTTGCAAGCGGGACTATCTTGGTCAACATGTCTGCAACTTTATCATTTGTGATAACCTTCCCAACCTTGATAGCTCCCTCTTCAATGACATCTTGAATAATATGGAATCTGACATCAATGTGTTTGGTGCACTCATAAAATCTTTGATTTTGAATCAAATGAATAACACTTTGACTATCACATCTTAGAGTTGATTCCAACTGAACCAAACTTAATTCTTTCGCCAGACCTGTCAACCAGATAGCTTCTTTCACAGCCTCTGTTGCTTCCATAAATTCTACCTCTATTGTAGACAAAGCGACAATGGATTGTAAGGTCGATTTCCAACTAACGCAATACCAACGAGAGTAAAGATGTATCTAGTTATGGACCTCCTTCTATCAAGAACCCCCGTATAGTTAGAATCTACATAAATAAAAACTGAAATACCTTCACTTTTTCGAAAGGTTATGGAAACATCAGGAGCTCCTTTGAGATATCTCAATATCCACTTAACAGCTTCCCAATGCTTTTTTCCTGGATTTGCCATGTACCTTCTTACCACACTTACAGATTGAGCAATATCTGGACGAGCACACACCATATCATTCATAATGCTGCCTATTGCACTCTTATAAGGAACCTTTGACATATGTTCCACCTTATCCATAGATTGAGACATTTGTAACTCTAAAAGCTTGAAATGAGAAGCTAACGGTGTACTTACAGGCTTACTCATATGAATATTGAATCTCTCAAGAACGTTTCTGATGTACCTCTTTTGACAAAGATGTACAACACCGTCTTCTCTTGAAATCTCCATTCCAAGGATTTTCTTTGCAACTCCCAAATCCTTCATGTCAAATTTCTCGCTCAACAGTTTCTTCAAAAATTATCTCTGTGATATTCTTAACAGCAATAGGCATATCATCAACATACAATAATATATAAATCATAGAATTACCAGACATCTTCTTGTGATACACACAACTATCAAATGCACCCCTTGAGAATCTATGTGTAGTCATGAATGCAGCAAACCTCTTGTACCATTGTCTAGGGGATTGCTGAAAACCATACAAAGACTTCTTCAGTTGGCATACATGGTCTTCTTTTCCCCTAGCTAGGAAACCTTAGGCTGATCCATATAGATTGTCTCTTATAGATCACAATGTAAGAAAATAGTTTTGACATCAAGTTGTTGAAGCTCTAAATCAAATTGTGCAACCAATGCTAGTAGCGTGCGAATTGAGCTATGTTTCACGATTGGAGATAAGATCTCACTGTAGTCAATTCCATCCTTCTGAATGAAACCCTTTGCAACAAATCTCACCTTGACCTAGCATCTTCTATTTCGAGAATAACCTCTTTCTTTCTGTAGACCCATTTGTATCCAACTGTCCTCTTCCCCTTTGCCTTTTAACTAAGACCCATGTCTCATTTTTGTGAAGAGACCCGTCTCTTCCATCATGGCTAACTACCATTGTGTAACATATTTGCAAGAATTTTCTTCAATATACGAGGAGGACTTGAGATCCTTAATCTCTTCTTCTATAGCTACGAACGCATATGCAATTAGATTTTCTTGCTCTATAAGACGTTCTGGTTTTCGTATTTGCCTTTTGTCCCTTCCCTTTGCAATTTTGTTATGGTTCATTGACAACAAGTTCTTCAAGATATGAATCTTTTGACTCATCAACTTGAGTATCTTGATCCCTTTAGTTGGTAGACTCCACCGGTAGCTGCACCTGCTCGTTGTTATGGTTTCTTGTTAACTCCACAGAAACTTTATGAGGATCAAGTATAGAGGATTAATCAAAAGTAACATCTCCACTAACTACTAATTTGAGTAAAGACAAACAAAAAAATTTGTACCCTTTTACTCCATCTATATACCCTACGAATATGACCTTTTTAGCCCTTGGTTGAAGCTTTCCTTCATTAACATGATAATAAGCTAGACACCCGAATATTCGCAAGTATGAATAGTTAGAGGGTTCACCTGACCATACCTCATTTGGAGTCTTAAAGTCAATTGTTGATGCTGGAGATCGATTGACAATATGAGAAGCAATATCAACAGCTTCAACCCAAAATACTTTAGACATCTTGGCTTGTAGGAGCATATAATGAGCCTTGTCAAGAAGAGTTCTGTTCATTCTCTCGACAACTCCATTCTGATATGGTGTGTGCCTGACCGTCTTATGTCTTGCGATCCCATGAACCTTGTAGATCTCATCGAACTCTTCACTGCAAAACCCCAAGCCATTGCCTGTGTGAAGATAATTAATTTTTCTCTCCATTTGATTTTCAATCAAAATCTTCCACTCTTTAAATGTTTCAAAAGCATTACCTTTTGCCTTTAAGAAACATACCCAAACCTTTCGTGAAAAATCATCAATGAATGTGAGAAGATACCTCTTTCCTCCCTTCAATGGAAGCTTACAAGGACCCCATAAATCTGAATGGATGTAGTCTAGAACCCCTCTTATCTTGTGCTTGCCAGTGTTGAAGCTGACCTTTTTTTGCTTCCCTAAGATGCAGTGCTAAAAAAATTCAAGTGTGCTAATCTTTTCACCATTCAAAAGGTTGCGGTTGCTCAACATCTCTAGTCCTCGTGTGATCATATGACCTAGTCTCGTGTACCATAAATTTTCCTTGTCATCATTAGATAATTGCACTGTAGATGTATTTACACAACAAAGAATATTGCTTCCCGCAAGTGTGTAGAGGCCATCCTCCAGCTTGGCCTTCAGCATGACTATAGACCCTTTAGCCACTTTCATAGTTCCTCCTTCGTTTATGTACTTGTAGCCTTTTTTATGCAAAGTACCTAGGGGGATCAAATTCTTTTACAGATTAGGAACATGAAGGACTTTTGTAATAGTCCTCGTGATTCCATCATGGCAACGAACACGAACTAAACCAATGGCAACTATTTTACAAGTTGCATTATTACCCTTTAATACTGTTCCTCCATTTGTTTCATAGTTGTTGAACCAATCTCTTTGGAATGTCATATGCAGAGTCTAACACCCATTTGTTGTCATAGACTATTGCATGATGTTGTTAGAACATAATCATTATCGGAATCATGTACTTACTTAACAATGGATGCACTCGCCTTGTCTTTGGACTTTTACACGGGGCAATCTTGTTCAAAGTGCCCCTTCTTGTGACAACCCCAACACTCTGTATTCTTCTCGTTCACACGAGACTTTGATTTGTACTTCAATTTTCTCCTTCCCTGTTGGCTAGGACAACCTCTCACAAAGAGCCCACTAGCTTCGTCACCTTTGTCTCCTTCAAAATGCCTCTGCACATCACAAGAGTCAAGTGCTTGCAACACTTGCTCAAGAGTGAAAGTCTCTTTTCTATACATAATTGAATTCTCAACATCACAATATTTTGAAGTCAATGGAAATAGCAAAGCACATGCAAGCGTCTCCTTATCCTTTATAATTCCAGTAGTTTTCAAGTCCATCACAAGTTTGTTGAATGCATCTAGATGGTCCTGCAACAAAGTACTTGAATCCATCTTAAATGTGTGAAGACGCCATTTTAATAGCATCCATTTCGTCACTGACCGGACCTGGTAAACCCCTTCCAGCCTTTCCCATAACTATTTGGTCGTTTCCTCGGTACTTGTACTCACTTCACAAAGTACATTAGGTGCAAGGGATAGTTGAATTACACTCAATGCATCTCCTTCAGTATTCTTCTTGTCGGAATCTGATGTCTTGTCAGGGTACTTTACGTCAATAACATGGATTGAACCTTCTTTACGCAATAACACTATCATCTGGATCTTCCAGATATTGAAGTTAGTGTGCCCACTAAATATAACAATTTCAAACTTTATGGAACTCATTGTTACTTGTTCTTCCTCTTCTACTACAATGAATTTGAAAATATAGAAAAAAAAAGTAATTCTTTTTTTATGTGGAAGTTCAGACTGTGTTGCAACCACATAGCATACTCAAACAAAACCTTTCCTTTGATACCAATTGTTAGCGGAAAAGTGAAAATAAACATCAATATTTAACGTAGTTCGAATCAAAATGATCCTACGTCCACCAGAGAACAACTGCACCAATATTTATTTCACTCCAAAAGAATACAAGTGAAATACTACAAGAGAGAGAAGATCAAATGTCTTGGAAGTTGAGAAGGCAAGTGAGAGGTTGTCATGAAAATGAATTAAGAGCTACCTATTTATAGGAATGAATTCTTCCTATTGATTTCATCCATGACATCACTGTGTGAAAATGTCAAGGTTGAACATGTGAAACCATTTTATGGTTTACCTAAATTTCACCTACAAAGATACTTTCTTGACTTTTTATTTTATACTAATACATAATTATCTTCCTACCAAATCTTCATATTAAATCATCTTCCATTGAGTTTGATTCCACAAGGAGCAAACCAACTCTTTCAGAACTCTACCGCAAATATGATTTTGGTCCTTTCAAAGGAATAAATAAAGTAACTAGAAATTCATCAAAAAAATAAACTCAAACTTAAATAAATCAAAAGCCCAAAATACTAAATAACCAAACAAGTTTCAAGGCTATAAAACATAACAAATAATTTAACTAGGAATATAATAAGGAAAACAAAGAAAAATACGCATCTTGATAAAAGTCAAATTAAATTCATTGAGAAGCTATGAGCTTTGCTATTAGTCAAAAAATTATTTTTCTCCAAGAATGGCCACAATCCAAATTGACAACGTAATTTCAAGAATGTAACTCGCAACATCAAAGAGTGCATGTACTCAAATTTCATTTGAGTTTGAGAAAACTTGATCAATAAAAAGAAGAAAATAACATCATCAGATGTAAGAAATCTCTGAATTAAGGGTTGGAGGTGCATCAAATAAAAATTAGGGATCAGATTCCTCTCAATTTCTCTTCTCTCTATTTCCTCAAGTTCTTTCTTGGATTGGAGACACATGGCATACGTGAAAGTTAATGTTTAAAATTTAATTGATTGACATAAGATTCTAATTATGGTTTAAATAATTAATATTTCTTTTAAAAAATCCCTTTTCCTACTAGTATTATCTTCACCTATGCCACACACAGACACACAGACACACACACACGGTGAGAAAATAGTGTGGGGATATTGTAGTGAGTTGTGTGAAATAAAGTAGTATCTTTTTGAAGGTATAGTAATTTTTTGACACTATCAAGTTCTAATCAATAGTATTATATTACTCTATTAGGGTATTATATTTTATCCCAATAAAAGCATTGAACTTATAAGTACCCTCTAACTATTGCTATTTAGCATAAATTATATTATTTCTGGATGGTATTATTATTTTTATCAAAAACATGATATCAGAGCCATGGCAAATAGTGATCAACTATTTTATTGTACCTCGGTCTCATAAAAGAAAATTTTGAGAAATAGTATCTACGTATGAATGTCATTCTCAATCTAAACATGTTTAGAAATTGTAGACAACAGATGCACAAAATCTTATATGAGGAAACTCTACCTCCAAATTAAAAAGATGTATTCATAAAAGAAAAGAAAGAAAGTTCAACAAGCTCTCACTCTCATTCACGAATGTTTAAATGCACTCATCATTGAGAATGTGGCCAACACAATCACCTTTAAGCTTAGAAGATTTTACAAAATTCTTGTAAGGAAATTGATAAAATGAATAAGGTAAAACTTCAAACTCCAAGGATTGATTTTGAAGTTTAAAAAAATTAAAGAATCTAAATCCATTTTAGATTACTGTTCAAAAGTGTTTGCTATTGCGAATCAATTTAAAATGTATGGAAAGTAAATAGATAATGTACGTATCTTAGGAAATATGTACATTACTATATAACACCTTAATTTGATTATGTGGGTTATGCTATTGAAGAATCTAATGATTAAGACTCTATGATTGTGGATCAACTATAGGGTTCTTTACAAGTTCATGAAATTTTTTGTAGAATCACAACATTCTTCAAAGAACAAGGAGGTTAAAGAACTACAGAGGAAATGGGCGAGGAAGAGACTCTAATGATAGTGGAAGAGGAGAAAGGTGTGTTAACAAATTAAGTAATAAAATAAAAGCTACTAATATTTAAAGGTCGCAGACAAAGTGGATGTGATTACTTTCAAGAGAATATGGTATAAAAATGCAAGATAGAGAGTTGTGATTGCATAAATTTAGCTATTACTCTTGAGAATGTGATAGTAACCCTGAAGAGAAAGCTAACATTGTTGATGACAAAAAAGAAGAAGATAAATAACATTGTTGTTGACAGTCACTAAAGAAGGGAAATATTATTGTAGTGTGTGATATATATATTGATATTGGAGCAAGAAATCATAAATGTAGACACAAAGATATGTTTGTGAAGCTCAGTAAGATGGTGAGAGGTAATATATATTTTGAAGCTCATTTCTATGCTTAGGCAAGACCAACACTTGATATCTTAACTTGCCTAGGAAATCACCTAAACTTACATGATTGGTAACACTCAAATACACCTCATAAAGAAAGTGTAGACAATCATTTGAAGTATATTAACCCAAATAAGAGTTGGGGTCAATCCTATAGGAAATGAACTATAAAATAAATCCTAGAGTATGATTAATTTACTAGCTATTTTCACATTTATTATTGCAAGTAAAATAAATGGGGGAATTTAAAAGTGAACAATACTGTTTGTTAATTGAATAATCAACTAAAACAATCGTTTCACAATTCTTCGAAATTGATATTTGTTTGCAAGTAATAAAAGCTATTAGATTTTTGCTAGCATGAATTATAGTAATATAATTGGGTGATTATTATCGCTCAACATATTGATGATATTGGGTGAGTTAGACTATAGATATTAATGATAATCTTTCAATCTACTATAAAATATCACAGGAGTTCTCTCAAACACCAATGTGTAATCAATACAAAGTAACCTATAACTTCAATTTAGCCAAACGATATCTAAATTCAACTATTAGGTAAAATAATTCAATTAATTATTATCTTTATCTTCTGTTTCAAGCAAAATAAGAGATCTGAGATGAATAAAATTTGAAACCTCTAAATCATTAATGAAAATATGAAGAAATGACTAAGCACATACTCCCTCTGTCCACTTTTATTTGTCATGTTGCGCTTTTCGAAAGTCAATTTGACTAATTTTTAAAGTTAAATTAGATTACGTTAATTCGATATTTTTTTAAAAAAAATTAGATATTCAAAAACTATACGAAAAGTACTATAAGTTGCAATTTTTTGCATATCAATATGATGAAAATATACATCGTAAAATGTTGGTCAAAGTTCTTATTGTTTGACTCTAAAAAAGGAAACCATGACAATTAATTGTGGACGGAGGGAGTACCAAATAAACATTATAGAAGTAGTTAATCAATACTCAATCACATACTACAACTCACACATCACATTCATATTCTCGATAATCTACAATAGAATGCATAGTTCAAATGTAGAAATTGAACTAAATTTTCATTCAAGCCTTAGCTACATGCTTTTAAAGCTTCACCAAATCACCAAAGTGCATAAAAATATTCCAAAGGGTGAAAATTATGGCTCTCCCAACGAAAATTCTATTTACAGCTAAGAAAAGTTGAGGCCAGAATAATTACAAAATTTCAACCAACATTAGTTTAGCGAGCTAGATCTGGCTCACCGAATAGTTTGACGACGTGCCAAATTGTTCCTCAGCTTCGTCAAACTGCCTTCTGCTCTTGACTTCCTTCAGATGAATACTATCTTCGGCAATATTTATTTGCTTCGCCAAACTACTTCAACAACGTGCCAAATTTATTTGTGCCTCACCAAACATTTTTGCACATGCCTTGAAATTTCTATTAACTTTAACAATCCACAATCAGTTTGGCGACACAACAAGCTTTTTGGGTGATGTGAATTTTGACTTTGCCTCTTTATTTCATTTTCTTACTTCTTTTTTCTCTTTTTATATCTTGAGTGTGCTTTTGACTTTAGCCAGACAAACTTCATTAGAAATGATTAAAAATGACATTGACGACAACAATTTTGCGTCAAAATTATACTAAAGTGAATTACAAAATCTTGACTCATCAACACCCTCAACATAAACTTCTACTTGTACTAAAGAAAAATTATTGTACACAAAAAACAATAATAATGTATTCAAGTAGTACTACTTGTAAGCTTTAACACATGCATTTTCGTAAAAACAATTCTGCCCACATGATTTTGAAAACTATTGGAACAAGTATTGATGATTCCACACTCAATTTATGAACCACAAACTTCAAGCATTGATTAATCATTACCAAATCAAGCACATATTCACGTATATTAATCATGATTTATCAATATACTAAATGCATGCAACTTGAGTGTCTTCACACAAAGAATATCCTTTTTTTCATGAAACAATCAATTTCACAAAGAAGAGATCAACAAAATTCACTCCCTCTCTCAAAGAAGATTAAATTCATGAACATCGATTCATAGACTCGTCTATATTTTTCATCAAACAATAATGTCACATGTTAAACATAACATGAAATCTGATGATCTGCTCTGAAAGCATAGAACAAGGCCATATAATATCTGAAAAATATATTGATTTGTGGGATGTATACAATAACCACCATTAACCATCTGATCGACAACATGGAGTTTAGTCTTCTACTCCCTTACCGAAAAAAGAGTGCCCTACTTGTCAAGGTAAGGACCATGACATCTTAGCTAAGGTGGATCCACTAGCTAATATTTATATGGGACAAATTCTTTGGTGTCAGGTAGTTTTGAGGCTTAAATATTGGCACTAAAGATCCACAGACACTAAAAGGAAACATTCATCCTAAAATTCCACAGTGCTAAGTATACTCTCATCGGAAACATGCATAATCTAAAAATAGTAACAATCTGATAATACTAAATTATACTGATAATATGATAATATATTGAGTAGCTCCTAAATCATGAGAAATGAACATTATATATTTGAATCTATCTAAATCATGTAAATCATATATACTAAGAGATACTTCAATCGAAATCATCATAATTCATGAAAATTTGAGACATGCATGTGAAACTAACACAATTAATTATGATCATGAAAATACTTGAATGCTATTGGTTCATTAAAATATTATTGAAAATATTAACTTATAGTCAATTCATTGCATAATAAGATCAATCGTGAAGAAGAAATCAAAATTCCAATAAGAGCCCATAAGAAATCATGAAATCCTAGATTTTAAAAAGTTCATAAATTGAGAAATTAAGATTTCTTTGGGACTCAATGAGTGAAGAAGAACCCATTGATGAAGTTTCCACATATCTTGAGTGAAACCGTAACTTGAATTGGGAAGAAGAGACATGGAGCTTGAAACCCTTGATCTTGCCTTGGGAGAGAAAGTTGAGAGAGATGAAATTGATTTTTGAGAGAATGAGAGTTAGTAAGGGTGGTTAGGATATTTTGGGAATCAATTATTTCCTCTTAGAATAGACCAAAATGACGTAGTATAAGAATTAAAAGAGTAGGAAAAAACTAAAAATTCCCTAATTTAAAACTATCGGATGACCTCTACGGGTGTTATTCACAGACCGTAAACAACTCGCGAAGAGGTTCGTAAAAGTCAAGGGAAAATCCTGAGTTTTGAAGTTTTCCTTATACAGACTGTTCTACGATCCGCAATTGCTTCTACGACCCGTTTTGACCGTCCATAAATGGTAGGGTATCTGTTAGCATTTTTGAGGTTTCAATACTTTGGTCTACGAACCTATCCATGGCCTGTAAATTCTTCCACGATCTTTAAGGACCCTCCATCCCGATTAACCAGATTTCCAACTTTTTGAAGTCTGGTCTATGGTCGACTTTACGGTCTGTGGAACCTTTATGGACCGCAAAGTGTGTCGTAAACCTTGATCCTAAAATCCCATTGCTGAAGTTCACTTCACGTGTGGCATCTATGGCTCGTGAAACCTTGTACGCTCCGTAAATGCCTTTTGTAAAAAGTTCAAAATTGTAGACTTCAACAATTTTCTGTACTTTTTTTGTTTATCTGAGTTAGGCACTTTCGATGGTATCATTGAGTCTTTTCAGTCCTTCATATAGACACTCCTCAGTCCTCCATGTACCATCATAGTATATTTATATATATTGTCATGATATCATTCAGGTTTATTTTAGCTCTTCAGTGACAGAGGCGTATCCAGGAATTCGTCAAGATGGGTGCACGAATACGAAAAAAATGCATCTTATATATAAATTTGATAAGTTTGACTTTTAGGTTCTTAATATGAACCATTAAATTTTAAAAATTATAGGTCCAAAATATATAATACTATTAGTTTTAAATTTAATATACACATTTGATTTAATTATATAAAAATCTTATAGTGCAAAGATTTTTAGGAACTTCCAATGTAAGGCACTTGAAAATTTTGAAAGATTAAAGGAAAAAAAACAAAAGAAAAATTAGTTGAAACGTCAAAAGTATAACAATAACCACTTGGGGAGGTGTTACTCAAAAGGACAAGATA
>JAJOOF010021332.1:0-41672 GCA_029582545.1 Solanum lignicaule
TGCGTCCCACTTGGGTTTCTTTTGGGCCTCATTGTTCGTTTCAACCATACCATCAAAGAGTGTTGCGATAATTTCGTAGGGTTGGTGGAGCATACCACCCTCGAAAAGTTGATCAGCTATGCTCCTATTTTGGGGTCCAAGACCCCGATAGAAGCACTCCAACAGCGTCTTGTCAGACATTCCATGAGATGGGCATGGTTGTAGCACTGATTGAAACTTCAGCCTCATTTCTTGAATTGTCTCATTCCCTGCTTGTTTGAACGTCAAAAGGTTGTTCGTGAGGTTCAGTAGTTTCAAGAGTGGATGGTCTGTGTTGTACCCATAATGATCATCCATTCTTATTTCCCTACTTTGATATTCAAAACCAAAACAAAACTACGATTTAGATTAGTAAAGCTAAAACTAAGAAATATAAAAAATTATACTTAACTAAGAATTCCCAAATAACACCACTCCCCCGCCGCGCCTCCATTTTAATGTTTACATAATCAAGATAGAACTTCTGATGCAGGTGTCTACGATCTTACAATAGTTTAGTAACCCAACCAACGGTTGGGATTGTTCCCAAGAGAGTGTCTTTGAGAATTAATAGAAAAATAAAACTTAGTTCTAACTAGTCGTAGGTAAAGTCATTAACGAGTAAAACCATTATAAATTAAAGGGGGACACAAGAGTGCCAATTAACAATGGGGGGTTTTGTCACAAGTGAGGTAAAAACAGCAAAATAAACGAGGGTTTCTAAGTAATTAGAGGGAATCCTTGGGATGTGATGGGAATACTGGTTAAGCTATATTATTGGATACATGCTTTCAATAGAAGATTCATAGAGTAATTGTGACTAGGCTAGACTTTAAAGGGGCTAAGCTCTCTCTCGAGCAACTTACCCCGTTTCAAATTTGTTCCTCTCGGACACCCACTTGATGCATGAAGAACAGCCTCCGCCTTAACCCACTCACTCTCTCAAGCTGAGTGTGTGGACATGGGACTAGGGTTCACTCTCTCAAGCTGAACCTCATGTCGACCCACTCGCACTGGCCATCAATCAAGTGGTCTTTGTTTTACGACCTCTCTCTCGAGCAAGCCGAAAACACATAAATAAACTTGTATTTGCAACTACATATTAATTAAATTCATCCACAACCAATAAACAAAATCACAATTAAACTATAATTAAACTATCAGCAAGAAAGACCCAACAATTATATTAACCCATATTCGCTAAATCACACCCCAAGAATTGGGGTTTTTAGCCACACATCAAGAGATAGAAATTTATACCTAAATGAGCTTGCATTCAAATGTGTATGAAGATTTAAGTATTATTACATGCCAAGAATGAAGAATCCAAGAGACCAAGTGCAAATCTTTGGAGATGAAACCCTCTTTTTCTTCAAGTCTTCAAAACCCTCTCAAACTCAGAGCAAAAATACCAAAAAGTACTATTCTGTAAATGAAAATTATAATAAACGTTCCAATCATAAAAATACACATCTAACTAGTATTTATAGTTTTCATAGAGTTGTGCTGCAACGAATCATTCGGCGTTGTTAGACGGAATCGTCGATTAACTCGGCTATTCCCTTTTTGGTGTAGTTCATCGCCGTCTTGCACCAGCCTTTCGCACCATCGTGCTCTGGGTCATTAGGCGACATGGTACTTCTTTGTGGAACTTCTCGGCGATACGCCGACTGCTCGCTTTTTCCTCGGACTTGATACTGTCCTTCAGAGCTCAGCACATTGGAACAAAAGGTGAAGTAAGACCATTCGGCGACTCGCCAGGTGAACTCGGCGATCCTCAGACCTTCATTTCTTCTTTCTTTTCAGCTTTTTCGTTCCTTTTTGCGACGTAGTGTCCATGCTTTCCTTCACACTTCAAATACCTAAAATTTAAGGGTTTTCATCAGTTAAAATAAGAATTTGAGGATAAAATTTCTATCAAAATATAGCCCTAAATGAGTGCAATTTGTGGACTCATCATAACCCAAATTTTATCCTCTGTCGATCTATAATGGAACCTAGGCATGCAGCCTGCGGGTGGCGGTGGATTGACTCATTCTATGAAGGCATGATGGTGCTACTAATGAACCGGAACCAGTATCTAGCAAAAACATCCAGGTACATCTTCTCAATTAGTGCACCTGTCTCTATCCACATCGGAGTAACATCAGAAAAGATGGGTGCCAGCCAACCCTTTAGATCCTGTAGGGTATTCTTCTTGATCATGTCGGGATAGTCATACATGTAATCTCGTGAGCACCCAATTATCGCATTTATGTCTGAACTGCTGCACTTTACCACCGGCCTAGAACAATAACCTCATCTAATGGCTTGAACATGCTGGCCTTTTTGTTTCCTTTAAGGACTAGCTCTCCAAAAGCAGAGTAAAACTCCCAGACCCAAGTAGAAATGTAAGGTTCACGGGGTTTAGAAAAAAAGTCAAATTTGTGGAATTTCAAGGTGTTCCACACATCAAGATATTTGTCCACCACACCATCGGTAGACAACCGCTTCTCTTCCAAAATGGTCCTCGAACCCTCGGTCTTTAGTCTATTGAGTGACCAGGGAGGAGGACCCTATATTGGTGGAGTGTGTACCACTATCTGAGCTTGGGATGGAAAGGAAAAGGCATAGGGCGCACCGGGAACCTAGACAGATCATCCATTTCCTTGGAGCGTAACTCCGTTCTCCTAGCCTACAGAAGTTCATCATCCTCCAGTTGATATACAGAGGTTAGGGAACTGTCCCTGGATTGACCCTCACTGCGGGAGAGAGTGAGGTATGTAGCGTATATCCCCTCACTCTTGGAGCTCGCCTATGCAGGTGTCTTATCAACAAGCTATTTACCCTTCCCTTTACCCCCTTTTGTAGGGAGTTTAGTAGCCGAAACCCGGGAAGCAGTAGCTTCCGCATTTATAATGATTCCTCATGCCCGCCTCAGAGGCGGTTGATTCTTTCCTAGTACCTTGGGTCTGTCCATTTCTTCAACATAAAATAACACACATTAGAGGTAATTTGAAGAAAAAGCAAAGTATGAAAAACTACATAGAAAGACTCGCTGAACCTGTGGGCGAGTCGCCAAACACATTTGGTGACCCGGGTTAGGCATGCCCAAAGTTCCAGACCAAATCAGTCAAAATTAAAAGCAGGTCAAACATGCCCAAAAAAAATTGGCTGATCACTGACACCATTCGGCGAACTAGAAGTGGTTCACCAAAAGTTACAAAAACAATTCAGAAATATGGGCTGTAGAAAAATTATTAGAAGGGACTTTCGGCGAGTCGCCGAGTGAACTAGGTGAGCTCAGGCGTATCGCCGAAAATTACAGAAATCAAACACATAAAATAGAGAACTAAAAGGCGATCTAGGGGACGTCGAGTGAACTGCCGAACCACTCGGCGAGCTCGACACACCTCACCGAATAGCCCAACCTGCCAGTTTTGAACCCCTAACTTCAAAATCTAACCCGTAGCCCACAAAAAAATAAATTAAACACTCATTTAATGCAATTGATATATGACCCATAAGACCCATGCCCATAGGACTCAGACTTCCCCCCGATTTGACCAAAATTGGCTAATTTACATCTTTTATCCCTAAGCAGGACGTCAACCGCTCTATCATTGGGCAAAATTTGACAATTAGCACAATTCGAGGTTACTCAAACTTCACCTCACTAGACCCACAACAAATTCAACAAAACCCAACAATTTTAACATTCAAAGACACATGAAATCACTATCTAAGGCCAATTAATCACTATTTCAACTAACTACGGGCCAACAAACCATCATACGATAAACAAATCAATACCAGAAACACATCACAACTACAAAATGATATACATTTGATTTCAAACAATTATAAAGTGGGTTTCAAAATACCAACCTTAGATGCTGAAAATTTGTAAGGCTAGGCAAGCAATGAAATCCAAAAGTCCACCCCGAGCAAATGATCCCAAGTAAAAGTAAGAACAATTGTATACGAACAAAAAATATAAGCGGTTATTAGAGTTCGGAATTAGAGAAGTATGAAATAAGGGAGATTTTTGAATTTTAAAATAATTTGTCCTTAAAGATTCTTCAGTTCGCGCGCCAGTCGGCGACCGTGAGTTGCGTCGCTGACCCACTCGGTGGTGTGCCGAGTGGTGCTATAGTCCGTCGAGTTTTACAAAACTCCTAGCAAACTAGGTGGCTCCAACGACGTTCAAAGTCAGGCTCACCGACCTGTTAAGCGAGTCGCCGACAAGACCTTTATCTCCCGTAACTACCATTTTTCCAAAATTTCACATTTTCAACTTGTACATTGAACACCCGTTATTCAAACAACATAAATAAAAGCATTAAAGACTCCCAAGAAGTGCCTTATTTAACGTTGTGGCACACCATGTATACGCTTTTCAAGGTTCATTTTTTGGGTTAGTAAAGGTATCACTTGGTAGACCCCATTTTCGCCTTGGGTTCAAATGAGATAACATTTAACCCATTTGCATTTCCAATTGTTTGATGGACACTGAGTGAGAGGTGACCATTTAATTGATTATAGAGACATCCTCTTTCATTTCTTTTCACACCTTGTTCGACCCTTCCACTTTGCTGAGATGCGTGAAAGCATATCTTCCGTACGAAAGCTCTTCAGGTCAACTTTGTGATCTTTTTTGCTTTTGACGCTCATGGGAAGCACGTACCTATCCTTGACCCTATTTCTCTCCTTCCATTTTGTACCACGATCACGCCATTTCCTATCACGGTCTCTCGAACCGCCATCACACTCTCTATTATAACCTTGATTCCCACCCGCCCGAGGATAGTTCGGACGGAAACCACCACCTTGGTTTGCAAGAAATCTCACTTCCTCATTACATTGAACCTCAAAATGTTCCTCAACGGTGTTCACCCCGCTAATACCAACAATATTCACACATCTAGTACCACTACCCATTAAATTCTTGGGCCAAAGATCCGATTGGGTCATCATTTGGGCCATGTTTTGATCTCGTTCTTGGTCCTTCTCAATTTGTTCCTTGGTGATCCTAACGTTCAAAGGAGACTCTTCATCTTCTTTTGTATACCAAGCTCGATTGATCTTAGTCATGCCCTCAAGCAAAGTAGAAGCAATCTTAAAAGGCTTCTTCATGATACCTCCTTGAACAAGTTGATCTGCCACTCCTTTGTTCACCAAATATAGACTCTAATAGAAATACTATAGCAAGATGTTGTTTGGGAGTCCGTGAGTCGGACATTGAAGTAGCAATTTCTGGAACCGTAGCCAAGACTCGTGGATTGGCTCACCATTCAAGCATTTCAAACCTTGGATATTATCTCTTAATGACATCATCCTCGAAGGAGGGTAGAACCTTGTGTAGAAAACTTCGATCAATTCATCCTAAATAGTAATGGAGTCCCTAGGTAAGTCGGCTAACTACTTGGTAGCCTCTCCCACCACTAAAAATGGGAATAATCAGAGTCGAACTGACTCTTGGGTTATCCTTTTGAATGAGAAGGGACCAAAAACGTCCAAAAAATTTATAATATGGTAATGAGGGTCCTCGTGCGCCAAGCCACTAGATGACCCTTTCACTGGCAAAAGTTGCAACATTGTTCTTGTCACGTGGAATACCACATTTCCCATTACAGGAGGCAGTCAGATAGCACCTACACCACCCAAAAGTATATCATTTACATTGGCCTCATTCAAATAATTTAAATTGCCAATATCATCATTCTGGCCCAGCTGGTTGTCATTGCTTCCGTTGAAACTCATTTTGTAACCTACGCAAAAAGGCGACAAAGAACAACAAACAGTAAATGGGTTCAACTATAACACAATGAAATCACAGACCAACTTCAATTAGAGAATTCAATAACCAGTCCCCGGTAGCGGCGCCATATTTTGTTATGCTCTCAAACTACATCTCATCCAATATTAGGTTGTAAGCAATCGTTATCTAGTGTAAAATCCAATGAAGAGTTGGAGTTGAACCCACAGGAGTGGTACAGTATTGTGTTCAATTAGGAAGTAAAGATTGTGGTCTAATCAGTTATGGAAGTAGACATTGTAGAAATCAAAGAAACTAAGTTAATGGTTTGTCAATGAATGTCTGATAAGGGGTTTAAAAATGTCAATTAACAATACACTAATCAGAAAAACAAGGGAGTAGACAAGTAAAAGAGGATTCTCGGTGATGTGATCGATTATATGCTAATTTTACTATATAGGAAATTGATGTTTATTAATAAATTGTTGAATCTTGGTGGGTAGGCTAGACTATAGATGCAATAACTTTCTCTCTGACAACTATTATGATTCAAGCGAGTTCTCTCAAACCTTGACAAGCTTAACACTATCGAAAACCCAAAACCTTAATTTATCTACTCTCTCGAGATAGATTGGTAGGAATGAATTAAGATTCATTCTCTCGAGCGGAACCCACAACAACCCAAATAGTACAATCATCAATCTTAATTCATTCTCTCGAGCGGAACCCACAACAACCCAAATAGTACAATCATCAATCAATAACATTGGTTTTAGAACCTCTCGCTCGAGCAAGCCCAAAACACTATGCTAAAATTGCATTTGCAACTACAATTCAAAAATTAACACTCAGCTATCAATTAAACCCACTTCAAAACAATATTTAAATCATTAAACAACAAAACCCATAAGGTAATTAGACAAATAATCACATGATTACACCCTAAGAATTGGGGTTTTAGCCACACATCATAAAAGGGAAGTAATCAATATCACACTACAACATTTTAGGCTTTCAGCCACACTCGTAAAGTGTGGCCTGTACTAGCAAAAAGTGTGGCCTTTAATAAAAGGAAACACTTTTTGACTTTAGGCAACACTTTTTTGCAAGTGGCCTAAAAAGGCATATTCTTTGACCTTAGGCTACACTTTTCAAGTGTTACCGTACCAGCCAAGCTTAAAAAGTGTGGCCGAAGAGGTACAAAGGCCACACTTTGTAGCATCTCATTGGCAACACTTTTATTTGATAAAACTACACTTTCTAGCGTGGCCTTTGCTTTGTTATTGGCCACACTTTAAAAGTGTAGCTTTTTATACCTCTTCAACAACAACACTTATAAAGTGTAGCCTTTTCAAATGTACATACTACATTTTATGATCAATAAGCCACAGAATTGGCATCCCTCTAGCCACACTTTTAATGTGCGGCAACGTTGTCTAGAATTTTTATAGCCACTATTTCTAATTGAAAAATAATAATTTTGGTATGGATAGATTCACTAATCACATAATTGTATAATATAAATGATCTCAAACATCAAATTAGCTAATAAATAATTCAATATATTGATTTACAATAAGCTTCGAAAAACATGTCTTGTACTACTTACTTAAAAAATGAATATTTTAATGAGGTGTACTAGCAATATATTTCACAATGTATTCAAACATATATATACTGGTAGTTCAAAAATAGTATCGTTTGCTCCAATATATTGAGTTGACCTGTGGCATTATTCAAATTTGATCACCTGCATTTTCATACACATTCAAAAGAAAATTAAATGTTAGAAAAAAATTCACACTCGACGCAAGTAATGGTTAATCATCCTATGAGAGCATTGGAAAAGGAGGAATAAGATGAATCAAAATGCACATCTCATTTGAACTGCAAACCCTTAATTTAAATGGAATTCAAAATACATGTTTGCTAGCGAACTAACGGCCATTTATAAAATGATAAGAAAGCATTGCAGAAATGAGATGAACTATTTCTACACACCTATATGTGGGAACATATTAGTTGGTTCTACATTCCCTTGAAGAAAATGGTTATTTTATAGCATTCTATGACGATGATAATAATAATAAGATTTGAAATATGCCTAGGGTTGTATGACTGCACAACAACCAAAGATACCCATTGAGGAGCATGCGGTGAATCACCACCCTTAGCTAGATCCTCTACATTACAATGATCGCATGGCATTATAACAAGATAATTAATTAAAGGTATAACATAAGACCAATAAAAGAAATTTTACAAGACTAAGTGGAGCGGGGGAGATGAGTACAGGCAAAAAGAAGGAAAGTACTGAACGAGTGTATGTTAAATTTTTTTTTTCTCATTTTGAAAATTTGGTAGTAGCTCATACTAGGTGTAGTGCAGGTCATCATAGAAGCCACCAATTCGGCAGCCTTTGTGGAACCTATCATTTCTTTTCATTCTCTGCCAATAAGGATATCTACAAAGGCTCCTAATTAATAAGTCGAGATAAACAAACATTCCATGGTTTCAAATTGATTGGCATGATTAACTTATGCACATATGTAGCAAGAGGTAATCAACTAGTTGAGCTACAAACTTGTCTGTGCAAAATATTACTAAACTCTAAGCTTGAGTGGTTTTAAGAAATTATGAAATGCAGGTGTCCTCTGATTATATCAAAATTAATAATTTTAGTACTCACAAACATATCCAACCCAATAATGGAAAACTTAACACACATGTGAAATTAAAACAGTAGTAAAAATACTTTCTATAAAAGTTGTGACAAGCATCACAAGCTTGACCCGAAAAGATAAGTGTTTCATATACACCTGAATATGATGGTCGACTCTGATGGAGACACTTTAGAAAGACGGGTGCATCCCCGTAAACAAAATGAACAGCTCCAGAAATGGTGAGCACGCTGCAAGGTGTACTTGTCTACCTGATGATTCCAATCTTGCTCGTAAAATATGACTTACACCACAACAACATGTCTAAGAGATAGAAATGGATGTTGAATGAAAACAAGACACATCCATATGTTACTAACACCACTATGCACCAGCCAAAAGGAATAGGAATGACTATTTTGTGCCATTGAAATCGAACTTAAGACAAGAGTTAAAGTATATTATCCCAATCACTTGCAAGAACTGCACCATTAAGCATTGCCAAGTCTAGAAAAATTATTACTTCCTAACACATGCTCCACCTATCATCCAGTAGGTATCAACTGGCATCATTGTCAACAAATATGAGCTATCATCATTTTTTTCCATGATGGCATAACTCATGAGTTAAACGCCTTAATGATAACGACTAGGAAAAGAGAAGCGCATCAATATCCATGAATGAAGATAATATTCTTTAACAAATTTGAGATCAAGCATTGAACTAGTTAAAGTTTGAACTTGAATTGTTAGATATTCTACCTGTGCATTACAATTTCTCTTTCGTGTATGATCCAAGTGTCTCTATCACCTCTTTCCATATATCAAGAGGAGAAAATGTTGATGAATGAACTCTCTTTTCTTGTACAATATATATTCGAAAGAAGTAAAGGGTTAACCCGAGTATATAATCTTAAACCAATTCGATAATAAAAGTTCAGCCAGGAGTGGTCACTCACTGTATAAACAGCCACAAGATTCAACCCAACTCCACCAACTCTTGTTTAAATCAAGAAAACAAATGCTGCATTTTGTTCAGCTTCAAACTTTGATCCATTATGACTAAAGCTCCTGATTCCAGCAAAGCGCTCCTCTGAACGAATTGAACCATCAAGACGCTCATAAGAATACTTCCTCATAACATATTAGAAATATTTACCTGTAGTATATCAAGTGTTTGAGTCATCTGAGAGAAAAGAAGAACCCTATGTCCACAAGCATGATGTTTTTGAAGAAGATAATCTAATATTAGTAGTTTGCCGCTAGTCTGACTAGCCCTTAATTAATGGTTAGAAAAGCATACCCATGAAAACGACATACTTTCTTGGGGTGAAACATTAGTAATAAATATAAAAGAATACAGGATAATCTTTTAAAGCTAAATAACTAACAGCTGCATACTCTTAACTTAGTGACAGCCGGGTAGATTGCAATTGCTTAAGGTGCATATCCAGTGTGAAATCTACAGCCAAAAAATTACAAACAGTGACAATCAGCAAAGAGTAGATACAGTGTCTGAACTAGGTGTTCTCCCTCTTCGTATGGTTCCGATTCTATACCACCAAAAAGGTAAGGATGACTACATGCTTTTCAAAGTTGAATTACCTGGAAATGAGTCTGCAGGTTAGTAGTAGGGAAGATACAAGTTGAGCTCTAACAAATAGATCTCCAAGTCCAAAGCATTTTTCTCACCCTTTAAATGCTAAAACTACTACTTAAGCATGATATTTATGACAAAATGAAGTGGAGATGCTAATATACTTAATGAACTCTCATCGAATGCAGATTCAACTTAGAAAAGGATGAAAGTCTATTGAAAAATAATGTCAATAAACTTCTTTTAATATGCAAAAATATTTGCCAGCAAGCTTCTGCTCTTACTTCCACCACATAACATGAACTCCAAATTTTCTTCTTTACTTGAAATAGTAAAATTCCAGAAAATCAGGATATATAACATCATTCTATGAGAGTATAGAGAGATTCTTGAAAGAGATATAACATTGACATAGAAAAGGCTTACCCGAAAGAGGAGCTTGGGCCTGTCAAGTGTTGAAATCATTATTTCATACAAAGGCCTGCGAAACACAAGTAAAGAATATGGGATTAATATATTCTCTCCCTAATTATAACCACATCATAAACTTGCCAAATCTTGACACACGACGATTAAGGAAAAGAACAAAGTGAAGGCTAAATCAGGAGAAATGTATCAGAATATTACCGAAATGACAGTGAATTTCCACACACAACACTATTTCCATCTACATGAGGGACTAGTTACTAGTTAGATTCTTTCTAGGATTTTGGAGGAATCAACTCTTAACTTGAATTTGGATTGCACTATGGTCAGTGGTGCATCTAAAATTCATGTATATACGGAGAACTCGTATCGAGGAAGCAAGACCATCTCTATGGAGAAGGTTTGTGAATCCAAAATCACCTGTGTAAAAAAAGTTAACAGATTTGATTCACATATAATATAGAAGCAACGAGGGTTCTATCATGCATTTGGTTGTCATTCTTACCTTGTCGGATGCCATTGTACTTTGTGACAAAAATGTTAGATAACTAAAATAAATCGAAGTACTTCATGTTAAAACATCTCGTTCAAGGAAAGCTCATTAATAAATCAGGGCCTATTTATACATTCACGTCTCTGTGTAGAACACAGTTGGAGTGTAGATAATCTACTGCCAGTAATAGCTTAGTCAGCTATTTGCTGAGTTTCTGCAGAGGAAAAAGTTGATGAGCACATACACTTTAAGTGAACCACTCTAGTATGAGAAACCATTATGATGGAAATTGTATCTAAACTACCTCTTCTGGGAAGAGAGCTCCTCTAGACTTCCTCATGATCTTTTCCCTGATCACCCAAAAAAACAAACAAAGTCATTATCTTCATATTACACCATAAATCATTCCCATGATCTTATAGCTTTCAACCTCGTAATTTCGGAAAAGGTGTCTGAAGATTTTTCATATAAAAGCATGATAGGTTAGTTCAGTCTACAATATGTTTTTGACCATCTTTCGGGAGAAACGTAAATTTCATAACTCAGTAAGTATAAAAATGCTAGTAAGGTTAGGATAACCATTGACATATCTCCACGTTCACAATATTTCAATAATTATTAAAATGCTAGCAAGGCTAGCATATCCAGTTCCCCCAAAAGAAAAACAAAGTCAATCCGGTTTTGAGGCAACTCAATATAGAGTTTTTCTCAAGTACACGATAATCATTTTAGTTCCAAATCTTGTTCTAGAAATTGAATAACATAATACCTTCTCGACCCCAGCATCCTTGTACTCCATGATATATGGATTGATTAACTTAGCCATCAGATCCATCTGCCATAGAATTATACATACACAAATATCATCAGATATCAATTAGCTTAACATTATGCAGACCTATCTACTCAACATGATATCATTCCAAGACAAAGTGAAATTTACTCTATAACCTGCAGACACAAGGTTCTAAAACAAGATAATGGCTGGCACGACGATTCTGCTTCGCTTTCAAAAACTAATGACTTTTTAGAGTGAAATTGATATGATTCGACTACCAAGAACCTATAGCTATTCAGTTTAATTTCCAAGTTCTAAAATTAGGAAGACAAACTGTTAACACGATCTAAAGCAGGCAAGTTGAATTAGCTTTTAAGGCAAAAGTTAAAATCAGATATAAAGCATGCAAGTTGGAACAACATCATTTAACCTTCAAATGTAGAACAAAAAGGTAAAAGAATCAACTGATGAAGGTAAAATATGAGCTAGACTCCCAAAAATCGTATAAAAAACACAAGAATATCAAAAGCATAAAGCTAAAATTTAGACTTTCAAAGATAGAATTTCTTACCTGATAAACCCTATACCATCACAATCGTGTTCTTCAGCAAGAACTATGGCAAAAATCGTGATCTTCATCGAGAAGCTCTTTAGTGAGAAATTTATGAGAAATTATGTTCTTCAGCGAGAAATCTGTGAGAAAAGCGTGACTGAGAGACTTAGCTTCAGTTAATCTGTGACGGAGAGACCTAAACTTCAGCTCTTCGATTAGTTCTTCAGACTTTAGCTTCAACTCTTCGATAAATTCATTAGAGAAAAGTGCATCCTTCAATCAGTTCATTAGAGAAAGATTAAAGCGTGTTTTTCTGATTTGAGGAAAACAAAGTTTTATTAATGTTATGAATTATTATTTTTGGCCAATAAAACTGGGAGGGAGAGTTAAAAATGTTGGAGAGAATATAATATTTTAGTGAAAATTTTAAGGCAACACTTGTAATGTGTTGTTTTTACAATTATAAAAGTAGGACACTTTAAAAGTGTGGCCATATATGTAAATAGTTGTTGCCAATTATATCATATTATAACAACGCTTATAAAGTGTAGCTTATACAATTAAAGAGTACACTTTGCAAGTGTTGCCAATATTATCGAAGCTAAAAGTTAAAACTTGGGCTACGCTTTAAAAGTGTCCTCAAAAATATTTTAGGCAACACTTTACAAGCGTTGTCCAGAATTAGTGTGGCCGTACACCTAAAATGTTGTAGTGCCAATTACGTTCTCCATAATCTGGGTATTATAATCCAAGTCTTTACAAAGATCTAAAATTCTCAAAATCAAGAACCCAACTCCAAATCTACTTGAAAACTCATTTAACAAGGTTCTACTATGTAGAGAATACCAAGGGAACTATTTGACTTAGAAGAAAATTTGAATTCGATATTTTTTTTCCTCTTTGAAATTCAATTTATTGTTTCCCAAATTTTGGCTTACAAGGCCATTAGGCGAAGTAAGTCGAGCATTGCCGACTAAATTGGTGACGTGCCAATCGCTCCATTCTATCGCCGGGTCTCCTTGGCTCTTTACATGGTTCTGTGACTTTAGGAGATCCAAATTTGTGTAGCCAATCCATTCGGTGGTTCACCGAAGGTCAAAATTCATCGCCAAGTTGGCTTCTCCTCAGGGCTGAAAGTCTTGAACTTTAGGTGAGCTGAAGTACCATTCGGTGAGTCACCGAGTGGCTTTGGCAATTCTCAACTTTTTCTATCTTCTGCCTTTTTCATCTTTTTGGCTCCTTTTTCGCTTCTCTTTTGCTTTCATTGCTGCAAATCAACACTTTAACATAATTTTAGATTATAAATAAGGCATTTGAGGACAATAAACTATGAAAACCAAGCCTTAAATGAGTCAAAATATAAGATTCGTCAATTAAAATTGTTGATAAGCTCAAAGTACCATCCCGGGAGGCCAATGGATACATCTATCTGGGATATTGGCTTACGATTAAACTTGAGGTATAATTCAAGGCAACTCGATGTTTCTTCCGAGCTTAAGGTCTTCCCTTACTTACAGTTTTGCATTGTATTATTTTATGACTTTGCCTTTTTGTGTGTCGATTGTCTAGTTTGTGTAGTTTGTAGCTAGATTTTGATTTATCTACATGTTCTCTATTATTCTCTTGTTATGCCTTACTTGACCTTTCCTTACCAGTATCATCATACTTCATATATATATTTGATATTTTTGAGCTTGGTCGGCATATCATGCCTAGTGGGTACTTCGTGTTTGGTACTCAAAGTACATTTCTTCTTTTTTTTCTATTCCAGCTTCTAGTTTAAGCAACTCTTAGTATCATTTGGATATCCCGTGGCTCTCACAGACTTAGACTCTGGTCAGCTCCGAGCTTTCAGAGAATTGTTGCTTTTCTTATTTCATACTGACTCTCATGTTTTATTTTGTATTAGTCAATATTGTTACAATGATGTATGTATCCAATCTTCGAGAGCCTATAGGGAATTCTTACTAATACTTCACTATTTCATGTATCTTGTTGTGCCTTGATGGTTCAACCAATATTTAACTTTTATTTGTCTCACTCATTCTTAGATGGCCACATTGAGATCAACTACAGGTGGGCGTGGACTGCCTACACCTCTTGACAGATCCCCAACTAGGGCAGAGTAAGAGTTCAACCAATAGGTCGAGACTGGGCACTACCTCAAGAGCCCAAGAGTGGTTGAGCAGATTCAACATCAGCCAGAGTGTGGGGCCAGCCCAACCTAGTCTAAAATTTATGCCCATGACAGAACTACAGGATACATTGGCTAAGATCTTCAGCTTCATGGAAGGTATGTCCTACGCAAGTACTATACCAATAACTTTAGGCGGACCATAGGTTAAGATAAGGCTTAGACTTCAACTCAGGCATGGGCACAACATACTTAGGCCCTACAGGCAGATTATGCTGCTTCTACTCCTCGTACAGTAGTCAAGATGGTTCCGATTGTCGTTCCACCTTTGGCTCCTAGGCCAGCTATGAACCTTAAGAAGCAGAAGATTTTGAAAAACTTTATCAAGTTAGGTCATCCCATATTTACCGATTCTGCGAGTGAGGATTCCCATGAGTTTGAAGTCAGTTGCTAGGAGAGGTTGCACGACCTTGGGTTAGTAGAGTCCTATGGAGTTGATTACATTGCTTATAAGATGGAAGGACCACTGAAGCACTAGTGGAAATCCTATTTAGATTGCCAGCTAGTCGGGTCAACTTTGATGACTTGGTCTAAATTCTATGAGGCTTTGTTCGAGAAGTATGTACCTCGTAGTTTGAGGGAGCGGTTGTGGGATGAGTTCTTAGATCTTACTCAAGGAGCACTTTTAGTTGCGGAGTATGATGCATACTTTCATGAGTTGACAAGACATGTGATTATGCTTATGCCGATAGAGTAGGAGAGAGTCCATAGATTTGTTAGAGGGCCCTCATTTCCTCTTAGATTGGTGTTGGAGTAGATTGTGGTGTCAGGTTGTTCTTTTATATAGATAGTTGATCAGATACACATCACTGAGGGTATCCGTCGTGAGGCCTATGGAGGCAGCGACAAGAGACCCATCATAAAGCTGCTTTGAGCGAGTCTTAATTGCGTAGTAGGGGGTTTAGAGGCGTAGGGTATCCACACTAGTATTAGCCAGTAGTTTGGTTTAAGGTGCTCTAGAAATTTCAGATGGTGGCATGGCAGGTGCTAGTAGTCAAATTGTTCAGGCTTCTCGGTGTGCACATTTAGGGTAGTCGGGCCATTATGACCAGTCAGGTTTAGTTGAGTTGTCTTAGAGAGTTTGTTCTAGTAGAGGTTTCCACGAGTTTGGGGTAGTGAATCACTTTGCTCGAGAGTATCTTATGATCAGTCATCACAAGAGGCAGGGTCAGCCAAGTCAGCAATGTTAGGCAATTGGGGATCCATTTTAGGGTACTAGAGGTCATCAATAGGAAGGCTGGTCTCGTGGTCGAGGTGGATATGGACATATGTATGCTTTTCTCGAGAGGTGAAAGAGGGAGACATCGGATGTTGATATCACAAGTACGATCTCTATCTCCCATCAACCTGCTTCTGCTTTATTTTAACCGGGGTCTACCTTTTCATACGTGTCTACATATTATGCAATGTGGTCGGATTTATCTTGTAATCCTATATATGTTCCTATGCGTATAGCTAGCTTTGTAGGTTATTCCCTAGTAGTGGATCAAGTATATATAGTTTGTGGTATGACCATCTTGGGGTACGTTACATAGGTAGACCTTACTATGTTAGAGATGGTGGATTTCGATGTGATTCTAGGCATGGATTTGTTTTCTCTCTATCATGCTGTCTTGAAATATTTCTCCATGACTATTACTTTTTGCATGACTGGTATTCCGCCTTTCTCTAGATCGGTTCTAATAAATATATGCCGAGGGGTGTGATTTTTTTCTGAACGACAAGACGCTTCATGGAGAGGGGGTGTCTATCTGATGTTTCTTATATATGTGATACTAGTGGCGAGACTCTTCTTGAGCCAGTTCCTGTGGTTAGAGAGTGTTCTTATGTGTTTTCTACCGATCTATCAAGCCTTTCTTCTGACCACGATATTGATTTTGGGATTGATGTTGAGCCGGGTACATAACTAGTTTCCATCCCACCTTATCGGATGGCTACAACTGAGTTGAGGGAGCTTAAAGAGCAACATCACGACCTCTTGGGAAAGGGGTTCATTATAGTGAGTGGATCTCCTTGGTGTGCTCATGTCTTGTTCATGAAGACGAAGGATGGTACCTTGAATATGTGCATTGACTACAGTTAGCTGAGCAAGGTGACCATCAAGAACAAGTATCATATGCCAATGATTGATGATATTTTCGACCAGCTTTAGGGTGCAACATTGTTCTCTTATATTGACTTGAGATCGAGCTACCACTAGTTGAGGATTTATATTGCGGACATTCCTAAGACTTCATTTGGACTCGGTATGGCCAATACGAGTTCTTAGTCATGTCTTTTGGATTGACTAATGCCGCAACGACATTTGTGGAGTTTATGAACCATGTGTTCGGGCCTTATTTAGAATAGTTTCTAATTGTATTTATCGACGGCATTCTGGTCTATTCTGGGAGTGGGATAAGCATGAGAAATATCTAACGATTATGCTCTAGACCTTTAGAGAATGTTAGTTGTATGGAAAATTCACTAAATGTAAGTTTTTGCTTAAGTCTATAGCATTCTTGGGGAACATAGTGTCCAAGGATGGCATTATGGTGGATCCGGCAAAGAATGAGGCAGTTCGTAGTTGGGCCAGTCTTACTTCTCCTAATGAGGCTCATAGTTTAATTGGGTTGATAGGCTACTACAAACAGTTCATGGACAGGTTTTCTTCTATTGCAGGACCCTTGACTAGATTGACTCAGAAGTATGTTCCCTTCTAGTTGTCAAATGAGCATGAGGCGATCTTTCTGAAGCTCAAGGCTTTGTTGACTTTAGCATCATTTTTGTCTCTTCTTGTTGAGGGCCAGGGGTTTACGATCTATTGTCGTGCTTTCAATGTTGGACAAGGTTGTGGTCTAACCCATGGCCCATCCTAATGGACTGTAGATCATGGTCTAAAGGGTAATTCTTGGGCCTCGAACCAAGGACTGTGGTATGACCTATGGTTCATAGGTCTGGCCATTGTTCTTGGTCTCAATTAATTTGGCAGGGTGGCCAACCCACAGACCCACCTACAGTCCGTGGTTCAACCCACAGGCTGTGGTTGGCCTCCATGGCTAGCACCTGCAGTTTCCAAAAAAATCTAGTTCATTTCCCTTTTTTCGGATTCGGGGTGTTACAAAAGTAGAGGTACTTCCAACCTGTGAATCCTGTTAAGAAGGAAAAATGACCAAGAGACCCTTTCTTTCAAAAATAAATAGAGTTAGAGATAAGTTAGAACTAATTCATTCTAGCTTGTGTGGTCCAATGAATATACAAGAAAGGGGTGGTTTTGAGTATTTTGTTACTTTCAGAGATGCTTACTCAATATACAGATATATTTATTTGTTATGCTATAAATCTTAATGCTTTGAAAAATTCAAAGTATTTAAGATGGAAACAGAAAAATGACATAATAAATATATCCAAACATTATGATTTGATCATGGTGGTGAATAGCTTTCTTCAGAATTCATAAAATACTTGTAAAAATCGGGAATTACCTCTCAATATTCTGCTCCAGGAATACCACAACAAAATGGTGTAGCAGAAAGAAGAAATAAAACTCTTATGGATATGGTTTGACCAATGTTAAATTATTCAAATTTGCCTTCTTCCTTTTGGGGATATGCACTAGAAATAGCCAATTATGTTCTAAATATGGTTCCTTCAAAATCAGTACCTTCAACCGCAATTGAATTGTGGAGTGGGCGTAATCCTAGTCTGCATCAAATTCAAGTTTGGGAATGTCCAACACACATGATAAAAGGAAAAACTCACAAATTGGAATCTAGAATAAAAGTGTGCATTTTTATTGGATATCCAAAAGGAACGAAGGGTAGTTTATTTTATTGTCCTAAGGAGTAGAAGGTAATTGTTTCAATAAATGAGAAGTTTCTAGAAGTGGATTATTTAATGAACCATATTCCTAGAAGTAAAATTGTTTTACAAGAATTAAACAAAAAAATAACGAATAATGAATCACAAGAACAAATTCCCCAAACTGTTATTGACATTCCACTGCAGTCAAGTAGTGGGAAAGATGTAAAAATACAAGAAGTTTCACAAGATCAAATGCCTCACAACTCGCTACCTCAAAGTAGTGGGATTATTGTCCAGCAACCTGTACTTATGGAGAAAGAGGTTCATGGTGTTCAGCATTGGGTTCCAGAAGTAGTGGATACTGTAGTGACTAGTCATCGTAGTGGGAGAATTATTAGAAAACCTATATGGTTTGTGCTATTGGGAGAATCATACGATAGGATCCCTGAGAAGCCTAATACAAAACCACTTAATTACGTCAAAGCACTACATGTCAAAGATGCTGAAATGTTGATTACTGCTATGAAATCTGAAATGGAGTCCTTGTACTCAAATCAAGTTTGGATCTTGTAGAACCACCTATAGGAGTCAAACCAATTGGTTATAGATGGATCTATAAGAAAAAAAAGAGGAGTGGATGATAAAATGTGAACTTTGAAGGCTAGGCCTTTTGTGAAAGGGTTCACTCAAAAATAATGGATTGATTATGAGAAAACCTTGTCACCGGTAGCCATGCTTAAATCCATAAGGTTCTCTTATCCATTGTTTCCCATTATGATTATGAAATTTTGCAAATGGATGTCCAGACGACTTTTCTGAATGGTAGTCTTGATGAATTCATCTATATGACACAACTAGAGGGTTTCATTAAAAGTGGAAATGAACAAATGTTGTCTAAACTAAGAAAATCCATTTATGGATTGAAACAAGCATCTAGGGCATGAAACACTTGTTTTCACACTTTGATCAAGACTTTTGGTTTGGCTCAATGTGAAAATGAATCATGCATTTATAAAAAGTGGGATGGAGATAATGTGGCATTTCTTATTTTGTACGTAGATGATATCTTACTCACAGGAAATTATGTGAGCATGTTGAGTTCAGTCAAGGAGTTGTTTTCCTCACATTCTGATATGAAAGCCTTGGGTGAAGTGGCTCATATCCTCGGTATCAAGCTCTTACGAGATTGCAAACAAAGGATGTTAGGCTTATCTAAGGCACTTTTTATCGACACATTTCTTGCAAAGTTTAGGACGAAAAATTCCGAAAAAGTATTTCTCCCTTTTAGACATTGAACTTCCCTATCGAAGGATCAGTCACCTAAAATGACTGATGAGATAGAGAGAATGAAGGCGGTCCTTTATGCTACTACAGTAGGGAGCCTCATGTATGCAATGCTATGCACTAGACCTGACGTTTGTTTGGCCATAGGTATGGTTAGAAGATTCCATTCCAATCCAAGGTAAGAACATTGGACTGCTCTAAAACATATATTCAAGTACCTGAAAAGGATAAGGGTGTAACACCCTGTAAATTTTTTGAGCTAAGATTCAAACCATTCTTGGTTGTGAGTAAGATTTTTACCGAGGAATTTAAATTTTCTTCAGTTTTAAGGTCACTAGATGTAGAACCTTGTGTTTAAAAAAGAACAAAAGAGAATTCATTCTAGTCATTCGTAAGTTCTTTTAAGTTTTGGGTTAACTTCAAATAACCATAACTCTTAGCACAAAATGATTAAGGAGACCTATAGGATATCAAATGAAAGATCTCTGAGTCCCTTTTCCAAGGCCGCCGAGTTTGCTAAAATCCGATTTTGGATGACCGAGATATGCCAGTTTGAGTTCAGCCAACACAGTTTAGGAAATATACCCGAATTAATGAGGGGTATTTTAGTCTTTTCCTTATTGATTAACGTTTCAAAGACACTTCATCCAGTTCTAAGTTTCAATGATGGCTAGTCAGTATATAACCCACCTAAATAAGTTGGGGTTGATCCCGCAAATAATAGTTTTTCCTTCGAATTCAATTATAGAAACATGACAACAATCTCTTCAACGGAAGACTTACTGCACCTTTTTGGTTTAAACTTTAAACTTTAGGTTATAATTGTCAATCCAATTCAACACTTATCATGAAACGATCAAATAGTAAGGTAACACTTATGGAATTGACCAACCAATTATTGAATTCAAATTAATTGATGAACATTGATGATCACAATATGATAAAATGTCGTGGGTATGTCGGACTTTATGTAAAGCAATTTTCTCTCGAACAATTACCTTATCTTTATTAAAATTCTCTCGAACTTCAACACTAGACGAAAGATGCCCAACCCTCGTCCTCATCAATTCTTCTCTCTCGAACTAGATACAAAGGATATATTCCATGTTTCACTTTCTAAAGCTGAAATCATGGTGACCAACTACTAAGGATACTAAATTAGCAACTTTGGCTCTGTACTTCTGTCTCAAGCAAGCAGAAAACACTAAACTTGTTACACTAATCATGCAAGATGACCTCAAAACGAAGCAGCAATTTAGACCCACTTCAAATTAACATCATTATTCGCAAATCAGTGATACCCACTTAGAAAATCTCAACAATTGGTAACATCATCAAAACCCCAAGGTTAGGGTTTTAGCCAATCATGATGAAAAGATTAAAATCAACACTTGCCACATTTTTCATAGCTGGGTAAATAGTGTTTTGAAGTTAAAATCAGCTACAATCTTCTCTAGTACAAAATTTCAACGAAAAACCTTGCTAAAATCACTTGAAATCCACAATGGTAGGTTTTCACTCTCAATCTTGTGTTCCTCACGTTTCTGAATGCCTTCTCTCTCCTCCAAAAATCAATTTATGCAAGTCTGATGTGAAGCTGGTTGGGACCAATCGGCGAGGTAAGTCGGGCTTCGCCGACCATTGGGCGGCTCACCGATTTTCCTTTATCTAGCCTTCATTTTTCACCTCCTCTTAGTCCAGCAACTGCAATTATAGGCAAGCCAGATCAGGATCACCTAGCCATTCCATAATGCGTCCTTTTTCCATTGCACTCGGCCATCGACACTTATCTGGATCTCCATCAGTACTTTTGGCGACTTGGTGATCCATCGCCGAAGCGATCCGCGAAACGCCTAGTGGAATTGCTGCTTGCCGAAGTTACCCCTAATTCAGCCTCAGCATTCTGTAACTTTAGGTGATAGGGTGACAACTTGGCAAGTCGCCGAGTGACATCGGTGATCATTAGGCTTGTCTTTCCCTTCTCTTTCTTGCTCGTGTTGTCTTCATTTCCCATTTATGTCCTAGCTTTGTTCCTCAATCCATCTATCTAAAGATTAATGGTTTTACTTCAGTTGTTGACACAAAATAAGCATTTGAGAACACTAAATATATATAACTAAAGCCATAAATGAGTCTAAATCTCGAAGTCAACAACACCCTCAATTTAAACTTTTGCTTGTCGTCGAGTAAAACTCAAGTTTGGCAGTTCAAAAAGGATGTCTCAAATAGTGCTACACAAGACTCAATCATGAATGCACACAAAAAGACCCAACTTACTCATGCAAGGATCAATTGTGCACTAAAAGATTCAAGATGTGACTCACCATTATCAAAGATTCTCAAGTTCACGATTCTTGTTTCAAATGCAAGTTCAAGCTCAACAAAGGTACTCAAATGCCCTCACAGAAAGAATGTTACTCCGTAGCAGCGGCGCCATTTTGATTAACGTTTCAAAGACACTTCATGAAGTTCTAAGTCTCAACGATCGCTAGTTAGTATATAAATCAACTAAATGAACTGGGGTCGATCCCACAGAGAGTATCTTTTCTTTCTAATTCAATTATAGAAGTATGACAACAATCTCTTCAACTGAACACTTACTGCACCTTTTTGGTTTAAACTTCAAATTTCAGGTTATAATTATCAATCCAATTCAACACTAAACACGAAACAATCTAATAGTGAAGTAACACTTGGGGAATTGACCAACCAATTATTGAATTCAACTTAGTGGATGAACATTGATGCTCACAATAGGATAAATTGTCGTGGGTAGGTCTGATATGTAAAGCAATTTTCTCTCGAACAATTACCTTATATTTGTCTAATTCTCTTGAACTTCAACACTAGACGGAAGATGCCCAACCCTCACCCTCATTAAATCCACTCTCTCAAGCTAGATACAAAGGATAGATTCCATGTTTCACTTTCTCAAGCTGAAATCATGGTGAATCCCACTACTATGGATTTTAAATTTGCTACTATGGCTCTGTACTTCTCTCTCGAGCAAGCACAAAACACTAAACTTGTTACACTAATCATGCAATATGACCTCAAAATGCAGCAGCAATTCAGACCCCCTTCAAATTAACACCATTATTCGCAAATCAATGACACCAACTTAGAAAAACTCAATAATTGGTCACATCGTCAAAATCCCAAGGTTCGGGCTTTTTAGCCAATCATTATGAAAATATTACAATCAACACATGCCACATCTTTCATAGTTGGGCAAATGATGTTTTGAAGTTAAAATCAACTACAATCTTCTCTATTACAAAATTTCAATGAGAAACCTTGCTAAAATCACTTGAAATCCACAATGGTATTGTTTTCACACTCAATCTTGTGTACCTCACATTTCTAAATGCCTTCTCTCTCCTCCAAAATCAATTTTGCAAGTCTAATGTGAAGCTGGTAGGGACCAATCAGCGAGGTAAGTCGGGCTTCGCCAACCATTCGGTGACTCACAAATTTTCCTTCATCTCGCCTTCATTTTCACCTCTTCTTAGTACAACTACTGTAATTTTAGGCGAGCTGGGATCGCCAAGTAATTCTGTGATGCTCCATTCTTCCTTTCCACTCGCCTATCGGCACTTATATAGATCTCCATTTGTACTTATGGCGACCTGGTCATCCATCGCCGAAGCGATCGGCAAAACACCGAGTGGAACTGCTGCTCGCCGAAGTTACCCCTAATTCAGTCTCAGCATTCTGTAACTTTAGGTGGTAAGGTTACAACTTGGCGAGGCACCGAGTGACATCGGCGATCATGAGGCTTGTCTTTCCCTTCTCTTTCTTGCTCGTGTTGTCTCTATTTCCCATTTTTGTCCTAGCTTTGTTCCTCAATCCATGTATCTGAAGATCAATGGTTTTACATCAGTTGTTGGCACAAAATAAGCATTTTGAGACCTTTAAGTCGAGTTGTTCATATCCATAATTTTGTATGAACTCTATGAATTGAAGGTTATTGAGAGGAGTAGTATCTTTGATTTCTATGTTCTTTAGTATGGAGTTCCTAATACCTTTTGATATTATATACCTAATTATGGGACTACCATATGTTATACATGAATGTCCTTGAGTTGTGTCGTTCTTGCTCATAATTCTGCATGAAACCTTTGAGTGGAATATTTTTTAGATGAGTAGTATCATTGAGTCCTTGAGTTCTTGAGTTCTGATTATTTAGCTCTATATATGGTTATTGAAAACAATGAATTGAGTTGTTCACGTCCATAATTGGGCATGAACCGTATTTTGAGAAGTCTTTTACAATTATTTATAATTTGTATGAAGACTTGGGTAAATAAGGATGAGGAGAGTTGAGTTTCCTTTTTCAAAATTAATATATGGGAACTAAGTCTTCCCAAGAGTAAAAGCTTTTACATTTAAGATGAGAGGAAACTTCGATTTCCAAATGAGTTCATGAGCAGTTTTGAGCACTATCTCTTTTAATAGAATCTTTTGAGTAATATTCTCAATGTTTGAGGATGAGGAAATGTTTTTCAACATATGTGCATGAGTTATATTATTGGGTATAGTATTGAACACAGATATGGGGATGAGTTCAAACAACTCAAAGTCCTCATAAACCATGTATGTCAACATGGTTAAAAAGGGTCATACTTTTTAACTGATTCCTTATTGCTTTTTAAGCATAACTTAGTGGATCCACTTAGTTGAGGATTTCTTATAGTTTGACAAGGTATAGGATAATTCTGACAGCATGGGCGAGACATTGTATCATCACAAAGGTCCTAGTGATGGTTCTCGGTTAGAGAATCTCCTAAATAAGAGTTATTGTTGTATTTTTACATGCAATGAGTTATTATGGTATGTTCACATACAATTGATTTATTATCTACTATTTTAAAAGCTTTCCATATATTTCATCTTCTATTGTTGTTTTATTCTTTCGTATCTTGAGTTGAGTATCTTTGAAGTGAGTATCTTGAGCTGAGTACCTTGAGTTGAGTTGTGTTGAGTATCTTGAGCCGAGTATCTATGAATTGAGTGTCTTACCTTTGAGCTGAGTATCTTACCTTTGAGTTGAGTATCTTATCCTTGAGTTGAGTTGAGTATCCTTGAGTAGAGTTTGAGTGGAGCTGAGTGTGTTTGAGGAGAGGTAAATATGTTTCTTTTCTATCAATTTAATCTTCGGTTTATGCTTTACAATTTCCCTTACATGCTCCTACATTCCATGTACCGACGCCATTTGTCGTGCTTCTTTTATGATGCTAATATAAGTATTAAGGGTCATCAACAGACGCTCCATTGATACCACTTGTAGTTCCAGTTAGCTTTAGTGAGCCTCCTTGATTTTGGAGGGTTCTATTTTTATTTTTTTAGTTATTAGGATGTTGTGGGTCTTTTCCCGATAATCCTTCGGTAATATTAGAGGCTTCATAGAGAGTTTAAAGGTCAAATAATCTATCATTATTTCCTTTGTTGTTGTAATGTTTTGAGTCTATGAGGCATTTAACGAATACTTGTTAAATTATTTTCAAACAATGATTGGAGTTGAGTTTATATTAAACTTTTAAAGTTATTCTTGCATCTTGACTTTTAATTTTGCTTGAGTAAGCCTTCCCCTGAGTAATGAGCCAGGCCTAGGGTTCTCTTGGGAACCAACAATGGCTTTCGAGTGCCAGTTACGTTCATGATGTACGCTCGGGGCGTGACATAGGGATTATATATTATTATTATACTCAGATGATCTTGTTCCTATTGGGTATACAGACAAATACTTCGAATTAGATAGAGGCTCTAGAAAATCAACCTCAACATATGTGTTTACTTTAGGAGGTGGAGCCATAAGTTGGAGAAGCATTAGACAAACATGTGTTGCTGATTCAACTATGGAAGCCGAATATGTAGCTCCCTCTAAGGTAGGTAATGAGGTTTTTTGGCTCGGAGTCTTTATTAAATAGCTTGGAGTGGTTCCTTCGGTTCAAGCACCACTCAAACTTTCTTGTGATAAAAGTGGTACGGTTGCAAACTCAAAAGAACCATGAAATCATAAATGAAGCAAACACATTGAGAGAAAATATCACTTAATTTGGAGAATAACTCAAAAGGGTGATGTAAGTGTTTTGAAGATAGAGTCGAAGAACAATCTGGCAGACCCGTTTACAAAGAGATTATCATAGAAGGCTTTTGATAAGCATGTGGAAGGAATGGGTGTTAGAGTTGTGAATGCATGATTATATGTCTAAGTGGGAGATTGTTAGGATATACTATTAACCATGTTGTTTAGTTATAGTATTATGTTTTTATCATTATGTAAAGACTGTTTAATTAATTTATTTTATTTTATAAAATTCCTATTAAATAGATCATTGTGCCTACATGTGTATCCTTTACTCATATAGTAGACAATTTATTGTATGGAGTCTCTTGGCTCATACACGGAAGATTGAAATAAGTTATAAATATAAGTTCACAATCTAAGATGAAGTTGGACAAACATCTTGATGACTGTAGTACAAGATTAGATATAATTTGATATTGATTATAGGAGTGGTTCCAGTCCAAATTCTGGTGCTAGTAAGCTTTTGGTGTGTATTGAACGGACAAAGTAGAGAAGCTTGGTTATGTTCTGAGTATTTATATAACATTATCTGTAGAATCATTAAATATACTTATACTCTTAATCTTGATATATATATTATGATCAATATAATTTATTTGTCATCTTGATTTGTCAAAAGGTGAGGCCCTACCGTGGGTTCAATATATTCCTGATAAATTGGATGATAATAAATTATATTTGTGAAATAATAATTAGTTTTTAGAATCCATGTCTCTACCATGGGATTGATGATACCCCTTTATGATTCCTTCTATGTTTTCATGTGAAAACCTTGCAGGTGTATTATATCTATATATATATAAGATTTAATGTTGGATTTTGAAATTAAACCGAGGAGTGAAATTACAAATTCTCTAACCTACGTAGGAACATATGGGCTTCGAGGTTTTGTGAACTAGTGAAATTTGTAATACTTTAGCGTTTCCCAAAAATCCGGATACCTATTAACTACTCCATCCCTGGAGAACCTCTTCTCCTTAAGTATGGTTCGCAACCTAGTAGCATTAAGACGATTCATCGACCATGAGGATTAGCCGGAACGGGAGACACATATGGTGCATATGGAAGGGCCAGTGGGTCATGGGCTTCTTTATAAAACAACTTCGAATGCTTCCTCTTTATTACCTTAGCTCAGGCATCAAATTATGGACTCGAGTCCCGGACCATCCAACCTCTTCATTCTCTGACTCAGAAGAGGTGAACTGGATGGAATTAATGTCCACACTAACATCTGAACTTTTTTCATATACCACCTAATTTTTACCCTTACCACTCGCCTGTGAAGGTTTACAATGAGTGGTTGGGAGATGCTTAACTTCTGTTGCAATAACAATCCCTTCGCTTTCTTTCAGGGTGGTGGAACCTGTGGTTTGACTTGCCTCCGAGGTTAAGGATAGTCTCATCAATCAAACCCCTAGATGGAACCTTAAGTTGAGCCATACTTGTAAAAACACCGAAAGAGGAACAAATTGTTAGGCAATAGGTTAGTGAATAAAGGCAGGCACCAAAAATCACAAAGGGTAGAAGAGAAACTCGCCGAGTCTACTCAGCGAGCAAAAGGGGGTTTGCTGAATATTATTGATTCCCAAAAAAATTCAGGTAAAAAAGGTGATCTCAAGGCTATTCGGCGACTCGCTGAATTCACTTCGGTGAGCTGAAGGATCTTGCCGAAAGGAACAACAACTCCTCTTGACAAGTTTTACGACCCGAGCCTACAAACCTGACGTAACACGACATACAAGACTCCAAAGAGCCTAATACAAGCCTCATAGCATTCATAACATAAGACAATAGAATATGGTGAGGAAATTTAAAATTTTTCTTTTACAATAGAAATCTTTCATAAACATTAGCGGAAGTCTGTACTTTGTCTGAAACCATCTAGAACCATAAGAGTAAAACTTTGGGGCGCAGCCCATACAAAAGCTCTAAACATAATTATAAAAGACATAAAGGAACATGGTGGGTTTTGTCCACGAAGCTATGAGGACTCACCAAATCTTCAACTCCTTGCTCCTTAGAAACCTATCTTCCAAGAATAGAACTCATGTCCAAACCCTACACTTTGTGAAAAATGTAGAATAAATATGGGTTAGAACAAATATGTATTAAGTATGAGAGCCATGCAAAAATCATGCTAAAATGGACTGTTTTGGTTGAAAACCATGATATATGTCAAGTTTGAGAATCATCATTAATCTTTAGTATAAATATACAAGACATAAGTGATGCTTATCGTGACCAACGACACTACTTCCGATTCAAGTGTCCACGATCGTCGATAATATAGTAACCCAACCGAGGGTTGGGATCGTCCTAAGGAAGTGGTTTTTGAGAATTTATAGAAAAATAAAATTTAGTTCTAACTAGTCGTAGCTAAAGATATTAACGATTAAAAACATTGTAAATTAAAGGGGGACACAAAAGTATCAAATATCGATTTGGGGGGTTTTGTCACAAGTAAACTAAAATTAGCGAAATCAACAGGAAAATCTAACAATGAGAGGCTGATTCTTGGGATGTGACCAAAATACGAGTTAATCTAAATTATTGGGTACATGCTTTAGATAGAGAATTTATAAAATAATAGTGACTAGGCTAAGCTATACATGGGAACAAATTCTCTCTCGAGCAACTTACCCCGTTTCAGATGAGTTCCGCTCGAACACCCACTTGCCGCATGAAGACCAGCCTACGCCTTACCCCACTCACTCTCTCAAGCTAAGTGTTAGGATATGGGACTAGGGCTCACCCTCTCGGGCTGAACCTCATGTCAACCCACTCTTTAGGCCATCAGTCTAGCAGTCTTGGTTTCACGACCTCTCTCTCAAGCAAGCCAAAAACACATGGGTGGACTTGTATTTGCAACTACAAACCCATTAAATTCAACCACAACTACTAGGTGAAATCACCATTAAACTACGTATAATCTATCAACAAGCAAGACCCAACAACAATATTAACCCATATTTGCTAAATCACACCCCAAGAATGGGGTTTTTAGCCAGACATCAAAAGATAGAAATTTACACTTAAATGAGCTTGCATTACAATGGGTATGAAGATTTATGTCTTGTTACCGGCCAAGAATGAAGAAATCAAGAGACCCAAGTCCAAATCGTTGAAGATGAAACCCTCTTCTTCTTTAAGTTTCCAAAACCCTCTCAAACTCAATGCAAAATAAGAAGTGCAATTCTATATGAAAATTATAATAATTATTTTTCACACGAAAAATCTGATAATAAACTATAACTCTCAATGAGTATTTATAGTTTTAAAAAATCTGTGCTACAGCGGACCATTCGGCGACATTAGTCGGAATCGCCGATCAACTCGACGATTCGCCCTTTGGTTTAGTTCATCGCCATTTTGCACCATCTTTTGGCATCGTCGTGCTCTGGGTCGTTGGGCTACATAGTACTGCTTCGTAGAACTTGTCGGTAATGCGCCGACTGCTCCTTTTTTCCGCCGACTTGATCCTTTCCTTCAGGGCTCAGCACACTAGAACAAAAGGCAAAGTAAAACCCTTAGGCGACTCGCCAAGTGGACTCGGCGATCCTCAAACCTTCATTTCTTCGTTCTTTTCTTTCCTTTTTGTGGTGTAGTGTCCATGCTTTCCTAAAAACTGCACATACCTAAAACTTAAGGGTTTTCATCAGATATTAAGATAAAATAAGCAATTGAGGACACAATTTCTATTAAAATATAGCCCTAAATGAGTCCGATTTGTGGACTCATCAACACCACCAAGTTAAATTTTTTCTTGTCCTCAAGCAAACTCAAGTTCAATCGTTCAATAGGGGTGTCTCGAACAGTGCTACACAAGAGTCAATCATAAATGCACACAACAAGACTCAATTTACTTATGCAAAGATCAAATGTGCACTCAAAGATTCAAGTTGTGACTCACCAATATCAACGAATCTCATGCTCACAATACTTGCTTCAAATGCAAGTTCAAGCTCAACTATAGTGTTCAAGTGCCCTCACACAAAGAATGATTCCATATTCACACAATGGTTTCAGCGTTTAAAGCTTTGGAATCCGATGCAACGCTCACTCTCACAAGGAAGACCACAATGCATGTTTTCACCCATAGGTTTGCCCGTATTTTCCAATCAAGATCTTTTTCAGCTCACTAAAGATCAAAAAGGTCTTTTTAAGGCTTGTAATGGGGTTGAGGGCAAATGTATGGTCATTTAGGCTCATTGACTTTCATCCTCATGAAATATGGTGCTAAAAACACTTCCTTTCCTTTTCCTTCATCATTTTCATTAGTGCTCATAAGTCATCCTATTATTCACTTTCCACGGATTGTTTGGAAACCCCATCTCTTTTGTACTTTATTCCACAACTTTCTTTTTCATTCTTTTTCTTTTTCTTTCTCTTCTTTCTTTCTTCTATTTTTTTTTATATGGAGGGGTTCCATTTTCCTCAGAACCATGGGTAGGAGGGACTTTCTTGCACTTTTTGACTTTGCCTTTTCTTTTCACCACACCCCCAACTTTGGATTTTCGCCTAAGTTGGCTATTCAAACTAACCACAGCTTCATGAGGATTATGGGTGATGGATTAAGAAAGGTCTAGTTTTCAGCAAGTTTCTTCCAAAGAAAGGTAAGGCTCAAGGGGTGTTCAAGACAGAATCACACACTCACAAGATAGGTCAAAAAAGAGGTATATGTCAAATTGGCTCACACTCGTAGAAGTTGCCTAAGATCATATCAAGAGATAGCATCATTTAGTTGACTGGATCAATGGGGAAAATTCTACGATCTATCATTCATAGTTCACAGGTAAGCTCATCACACTAGGCATTGACACTATAAGTTAAACAAGACTCCACACTTTCGCTAGTGTGCAATGATCATCACAAGAGAATCAATTTGATACAAGGCTAGTCATGATGAGATGCAAAGAGTTCACATATTGTCTATGCAACTTCATTTGGCCTTATCTTAGCCGCGCATTCATGTTCGTTCGATTGAGAGCACTATTCAAGTCATCGGTATTGATTGAAACCGAGACTCAATTTTTTGCAAAAGAACAGCCACATTCAAGAGCATATAATGGGTGGAGAAAATGTGCAAAAAATTTTAAAATTTTTCGAAAGGGGGTCAAAATCATTTTACAATTTAAAACCAAAAAGGGAGTAATAAGCTCAAACATCCACGATAAGCAGATAAAACAATTTAACCAGAATAACCCAAATATATACACAAAAACATAACTATTAATATGGTGTGGGCCTCACCCCACCACAATAAAGAAGTATTTGTCCTCAAATGCAAATAAAAGAATATCCAGACTTTAAAAATAAAGAAAGACATAAAGGGAGGTAGAAATCATGTCTACACAGTCACTCCATCTGTCTAGGCATCAGTGCCTGGGGTGTTGTCATTCCGACTCTGGTTTTCATTATTTGTGTTTGCCTCAGTTGCTGTATCGATATTAGCTTTAGCCATATTGTCCAAATCGTTAGCTGCTCCAAAGGCATGTATCGCCTTAATGAACCCTCGAGCCCATAAAGGGACATTAGAGTTAATGGGAATCCTCCTACTGGAACTGGCTTTCTTGTTTTCGCTCCTTGCTTTAGGGTGATCTGTCGTCCCAGCATCTCTTCTGGTGTTTTGTGCCCTTATATGTCGTGGTGGCACATTTCTTCCTGCGACTTTTGTTCTAGCCATGTCTGTAAAGCCTTGAGATAAATTTAGAAATGCAGGCAGATTTAGCAATCCATTCGGCGAATTGCCGAAAACTTTCGGCCAACAAAGGGATTCTCGCCGAAAGTTTGAGCTGCCACATCAGATAACGCATGATAATAAGGGCGAGATAGGACGCCTGGTTGAATCGCTTAGTTGTTCGGCGAGCCCGTCACAGCTCACCGAATGACCCAATGTGCCTACTTGTGACCCACTTTCCCGAATTCAACCCTGCGGCCCTCGAAAACACAATTAAGGCGCACAACTCAAATTAGGCTTAGACCCAGTGACAACCATGCTCAACCCACAAATTTTAAGTCAGTTTAAAAATGCAACCTTCAGGAATTACCCATTTAACTTAGTACATGCAAAATTTGTAGATCTAACATGCAGACAAATATTCTAATCCTACCAGAGAAACCCAACACAAATCAACAAGGTAATATCATTTCATTAAGTCCAAAATCAATAGAAAGAACTCAGAGTTTGGGAACCAACCTTCCGTGCTGACTAAAATGTAATTGATTCGCTAGGCAACAATGTAATCCAACTCCCGAACATAAATCAACAACTAAAATACTCTAAAAGTGTAGCGATATTGAAAATAGAGTGCAGGTGTGAGTTTGGGCAGATAAAAAGTGAGGGAAAGTGAATGAAGTTGAAACTTTTAAACCTTTGGCTTGTAAAAATTGTCCAGTTCTCGCCCACTCGGTGACATTAGTTCCAATCGCCGAACCTCTAGGCGATTTGCTGAGTGGGCACTAGACTAGCTGAGTTTTTCAGGATCCTCAGTCATCGTGAAGGTCCAAATGGTGGTTTCTATCATGATAGCCGACATGGTTGGCAATTCGCCAATAGTCTCCAAATCTCACTGATTTTTATAGACTCTATTGTTGACGATATCTTGAGTCAAACGATGGACAAGGCCGGATTCGCCGACCCCTTCGACAACTCGCCGACTAGATATATTGCTTGCCATCCTTCACCTTTTCAAACAGTTCTTATACTTTAACCTGTACAAACAACACACCATTATTTTACCAAGAAATAAGTACTAATAATAATAAAAATAAAGCAATTAAAGGGGTTTTGGGTTGCCTCCCAAATAGAACATTAGTTATCATCGTGGTACGACGCTAGTCCTCCTTCAAATCTCACTCTTGGGGTTAGCCATAGTATCACTAGGCAAACCCCCTTGCTGTCTAGGATTACAGTGAGATGAGATATGACCCATTTGGGTCTCTAACTGCTTGATTGAAACAAAATGGGAGGTGACGATTTGGCTAAGGGTAGAAACATCTTCTTTCATGCCTTTCAGCATTTTGTTTGACCCTTCAACTTTATTGAGGATACGTGAGAGCATATCCTCCGTCTTACCACCCTCCGAGTCCTTTGACTTTTGGCGCTCGTGCGAGGAACATATCTGTCCTTCTCCCCATCTTTCCAATTAGGATTTCGGTCTCTCCATTCTTGATCCTTCCATCTTTCATCTCTAGCCCAACCTCGGTTACCACCCTGCCTTGGGTAGTTTGAACGATAACCACCACCTTGGTAGTCTACAAAGTTTACCTCCTCATTATACAATGCTTCAAAATTTTCCTCCTCAGGATTTGCGCTCCCGACCCCCACAACATTGACACCATGGGCACCAGCCCCATGACATTTTTGGACAAAACATCAAGCTGTGTCATGATCTTGTCCATGTTTTGGTCTCTCTCATTATCTTTTTCCATCTGTTCCTTGGATAGTTTGAATGTCAGAGGGGAGACTTGGTCTTCACGAGTGTACCATGCCCTATTGATGGTTGTCATGCCATCTATAAGTTGGGCTGCTGCTGCATATGGTTGTTGCATTAGGCCTCCAATTGAAAGTTGATCAGCGACACCTTTATTCACCGAATCCAACTTCGGTAGAAGTACTATAGCAAGACATTATCAGGTAGACCATTAGTTAGGCATTGTAGCATCGCAGCCAAGTTTCATGCAGAGGTTCTCCTTCTAGGCATTTAAAGCTCTGGACGCTATCTCTCAGTGACATCATCTTCGAAGGAGGGAAAAATTGCACTTGAAATGTGGGTACCAGTTCCTCTTAAAAAGTAATAGATTCACGTGGTAGCTCGGCTAGCCACTTAGATGCCTCTCCCATCAACGAGCAAGGGAACCTGGCCGACTCTTGAGAGATGGTTTTGAACGAGACTAATCCGCACACATCTACAAAGTTTCGAAGATTCTCATGAGGGTCCTCATGAGCTAGTCTACTGAAAAGTCCCTTTAGTTGCAAGAGTTGCAACATGGTGCTCGTTAGGTGGAACACTGCATTTCCCTCGGCTGGAGGTTAATGGATGGCTCCAGCACCTCCCATGAGATGGGGGCCATTGATGTTGGGCTCTTGGACATCGTTGAGATTTTTGATGTCATCTTGGTGGCTTACCTGGCTACCGTTGCTACCATTAACACTCATGCTTTCTGAAATATTCAAAACAAAAAAAACAAAATTAAAAATTAGTTAAGTAGACTACAACTAAGAAGAACAAAAATTTTACTATTCCAAAAATTTTCAAAAAACACCACTCCCCAGCAGCGGCGCCATTTTGATGCTTATCATGACCAACGACACTACTTCCGATTCAAGTGTCTACGATTGTCGATAATATTGTAACCCAACCGAGGGTTGGGATCATCCCAAGGGAGTGGTTTTTGAGAATTTATAGAAAAATAAAATTTAGTTCTAACTAGTCGTAGCTAAAGATATTAACGATTAAAATTATTGTAAATTAAAGGGGCACACAAAAGTGTCAAATATCAATTTTGGGGTTTTGTCACATGTAAGCTAAAATTAGCAAACTCAACAAGAAAATCTAACAATGAGAGGGGATTCTTGGGATGTGACCGGAATACGGGTTAATCTAAATTATTGGGTACATGCTTTTGATAGAGAATTTATAGAGTAATAGTGACTAGGCTAAGTTATACGTGGGAATAAATTTTCTCTCGAGTAACTTACCTCGTTTCAAATGGGTTCCTCTCGGACACCCACTTGCCGCATGAAGACCTGCTTACGCCTTACCCCACTCACTCTCTCGAGCTAAGTGTTAGGATATAGGACTAGGGCTCACCCTCTCGAGCTGAACCTCATGTCGACCCACTCCTTAGGCCATCAGTCTAGCAGTCTTGGTTTCACGACCTCTCTGTCGAGCAAGCTGAAAACACATGGGTGGACTTGTATTTGCAACTACAAACCCATTAAATTCGACCACAACTACTAAATGAAATGACCATTATACTACATTTAATCTATCAACAAGCAAGACCCAACAACAATATTAATCCATATTCGCTAAATCACACCCCAAGAATGGGGGTTTTTAGCAACACATCAAGAGATAAAAATTTATACCTAAATGAGCATCCATTCAAATGGGTATGAAGATTTAAGTCTTGTTACATGCCAAGAATGAATAAATGAAGAGACCCAAGCCTAAATCCTTGGAGATGAAACCCTCTTCTTCTTCAAGTTTCCAAAACCCTCTCAAACTCAAAGCAAAATAAAAAGTACTATTCTACATAAAAATTATAATAATTATTTTTCACACTAAAAATCTGATAATAAGCTATAACTCTCAACGAGTATTTATAGTTTTAAAAAATTTGTGCTGCAGCTGACCATTCGATGACATTAGTCAGAATAGCCGATCAACTCAGTGATTCACCCTTCGGTGTAGTTCATCACCGTTTTGCACCATCCTTTGGCATCGTCGTGCTCTGGGTCATTGGGCGACATAGTACTGCTTCGCAATACTTCTCAGCGATGCGCCGACTACTCTTTTTTTCCACCGACTTGATCCTTTCACTCAGGGCTCAGCACACTGGAACAAAAGGTGAAGTGAGACCCTTCGGTGACTCGCCAAGTGGCCTCGGTGATCCTCAGGCCCTCATTTCTTCGTTCTTTTCAACCCTTTCATTCCTTTTTGCGATGTAGTGTCCACGCTTTCTTAAAAACATCACATACCTGAAACTTAATGGTTTTCATTAGATATTGAGATAGAATAAGCATTTGAGGACACATTTTCTAATAAAATATATCCCTAAATGAATCCTATTTGTGGACTCATCAATAAACATATTCATCATGTAAGTCATTAGAACATAATAGAGCCATCATGAAAGTCACCCGAAGTTATACTTGTGTAATGTATGAATGACATCCCATAATACCATTCATACTAAGTACCACTTTGAGGCCACCATAACCTACTTACCATTCTTCATTCTCCTCTGTAGTCAATAATCATAGATAAGGAGCATTCACCAAGGAAGGCAACTCATAATAACTTTTCCAAGTTAAGCATTCATCATTACATTAAGATTTTAAGTCAACTTTCTCAATAACATCATTATGAACACATCCATTTCATTAGACATTAAGACATTAGAGAACCACACCATAGCCCTCTCAAAGCCTACTCGTGCAATGCATGGATGGCATCCCATACTACCACCCACACATCATAGAACCTCTTAAGTTACCATAGCACATACGTCACATGATAGGAATAAGCAATAACCGACATAGACCATGTGAGCAAACCATGGAATCTTGTGTCTATCCCACACCGTAAAGGGTTGGTCTACTTGCCTATGGTAGGACCGGTAACATTTTATCTTAGCTGGATCTACTAGGTAATAACCTATGAGGGAACATAGTTGTGGGATAAGGAAGGAGATCATTGAAACCCCGCCTAATGTGGGAAGAGCTTCCACCTTACAATATTCACTCGGTGCTAAGCTTTAAATTTGCATAGAGTAGCTCATTCACATTAACATTATTACACATGAGAGGGTTCCATTGGCCTACCGACCCAAGGTACATTGATTCACATATGAAAGATTGTCATAAGCCTATTGATTCAAGGTACATTATTTAACACGTGGAAAGGTGTCATAAGCCTACTGACTCAAGGTACATTATTAGGAAAGCTCATTTAATCCACATGAAAGGGTGCCATAAGCCTATCTATTCAAGGTTTATCATTATCATTCATGGAAGGGTGTCATAGGCCTACCGATCCAAAGTTCTTCAGTATTATGAGTGGAAGGGTGCCATTAGCCTACCGATCCAAGACATATCATTAGAATACTTCAACAATCATTCAAAAAAGGGCTACCACAATTAGGTCTACCGATTCAAAGTTCATTAAGTCAAGATACTTTAGGTACACAACAAGAGGATGCCCTAAACCTACTAATTCAAGGTACATCAAACAAGATCACTTTCATTTACACAAGAAGATGATGCCTTAAGTCTACCAATTAAAGGTAAAACATTACATTAAAGAAACCTTTCACAACATATTATCACCATTCACATGTGTACAATTGAGAATAACCTTTCAACAATATCACAATTGCATTGTAGTCATGATCACATTACCTTAATTGGAATCACAAAGCATATACATAGGCATCATGATTATACATCAATCTTCATAATTTTCCCTTCAAGGACATGAGTCATAATTCACCAAAACAACTATAATACTACAATTTAGGCACGAATAATAACATAATTTAAGTAAATAAACCATTACAAAATCAATTACATAACATTCATCTTACTACAACTCACCCACATCAAAGTCATAATTTAGGGTTATGCGGGAATCATGGATTCATGGGGGATTTTATCTTAAAACCACCATAAAACAGAAATTTAATCTTAATATATGATAATTAAGCCATTGAAATATTTTGAAAAAGAATCCATGATCTAGAATGAAAACCCTTAGTTTTGGAGAATTTCCAACTTCGAAATTGAAGGTTTGAGGACTTCATGGATGGAAACTTAACCATGAATCAAAACTACCATACCTTAGTTGAAGATTCCTCACGAAATTGAGTGGAAAAGTTGAGTTTGTGATCCCTAGACCTTGGCCTCTTCTACTTCTTCAATGGAATTTTTAGAGAGAGAATATTGTGAGAGGAAAGTTGGTTACTATTTGGGTTTGGGAATTATGAATTATAAAAAGGGTAGTTAATAGTTTAAAAGGTCTTAAATAAGTGAAATAAAACAATATAAACCGTCCCCCTTCAATAACTAATTAATTAGAATTAACCCCCAAAGTTCAAACTTAATAATTTTCGACCACAAGCGGCCCTACCCACAAGACCACGACCCACGGACTATGGGTGGGTCTACATAGCTTGCGGCAAACTCGTGGGTTCTGGTCTGCATCCCCTTAAACCAGGCGCTGATCCACAACCCCTTCCCACTGGGCGTGGGTACACCTACTGGGAGTGAATCCCAACCGTAGGTGGCCCTTTTTGGGCAGATTTGGGGACTGTTTTGGGATCCTCCTCAAGGACCCCTTTGGTGGTCCTTGGGGGGGGGGGTCGTACCTTGATGCCCTAACCCTAAAACCTTCATACTAAGTTTGGGAAGTCATTTTACCACATCAAACTCAACAACTCACACGTAAGGCTCTAGTTTCACCTACTAGTTTTCCGGGTCGTAACATTATCTCCCCCTTGGGAACATTCATCCTTGAATGACACTTTAAATACCCTACGGAAGTAAAGACTCAAGACTAGCAGCCCATCATGCATGGAACATCATCATAATGCATAAAACAAGGAGGAAACATCCACTCTATCTCAATATATTCAATGCAACACAAGGAAGTAGGAACTACATCGACAAACCCATTATGCATTAAAACTTTAGCATTTCTCATTTATTTAGAGGATATCGGAACTCTCAACAACCTTGCCTTCTAAACATACCATCTCCCCCTTGGGAGTAAACCCATACGGACTCTTCTTAGCCTTATTTCATTCAATTCTAAGGTCGGAGCACGTCATCACTAAGCCTTCACATCCATCACACAAGATGATTTTAAACCAAGGTGAATTACACTTCTACCCTTCTTAGAAGAGTCTACTCACTTCACACATCTAAGTATTTTAAAAACACCTTATTCATCAAATCTTTCAACATACTTCAAAACTCATCATGACTTTCTACCAACAAACACACATAACCACAATGCAACCCATTTATACTTAAGGATATCATCTAAATCTATCATATCAAGTCTCATCTAGTCATATAGTCATAACTGGCATCACTACTAACCTTTCCTCCCTCGATCTTTGTAGCATGAGCCCTTCAAGTGGTCATATCCTAAAGACTAACGGATAATGAATAGGAGAGAGACCTTATAGAGTTAAACTCTATGGCACGACTTAGAGAATGAAGGAGTGAGATTTTCCTAACATCCAATAGATCCCTATTCATAAATGTGGCGCGCTTCACACCATGAATAAAACTCTACTAGATGTGGTTTGAGACAATCCTATAACCATTCCAAAATTTTGTGTTCTGATACCATGTTTGTTATGACCCGAGCCTACACCCCGGACGTAACACGGCGTACAAGGCTCCGAAGAGCCTCATACAATCCTCATAACATTCATAACATAAGACAACGGAATATGGTGCGGAATTTTAAAACTTTCCTTTTACAATCAAAGTCTTTCATAAACATGAGCGGAAGTCTATACTTTGTCTCAAACCATCTAGAACCATAAGATTAAAACTCTGGGACGCAGCCCATACAAAAGCTCTAAACATAATGATAAAAGACATAAGAAACATGGTGGGTTTTGTCCTTGAAGCTATGAGGACTCACGGAATCTTCAACTCCTTGCTCCTTAGAAACCTATCTTAGAAGAATAGAACTCAAGTCCAAATCCTACACTTTGTGAAAAATGTAGAAGAAATATGGGTTATCACAAATATGTACTAAGTATAATGGCCATGCAAAAATCATGCTAAAAGGGACATTTTTTGTTGAAAATCATGCTATATGTCAAGTTTGAGAATCATCATGCATCTTTAGTATAAACATACAACACATAAGCATATTCATAATGTAATTCATTAAAACATAATAGAGCCATCATGAAAGTAACCCTAACTTATACTTGTGCAATGTATGAATGACATCCCATAATACAATTCATACTAAGTACAACTTTGAGGCCACCATAACCTACTTACCATTCTTCATTCTCCTCTTTAGTCAATAATCATAGATAAGGAACATTCACATTTAATAAGGCATGACAAGGAAAGCAACTCATAATAACATTTCCAAGTTAAGCATTCATCATTACATTAAGACTTTAAGTCAGCATTCTTATTAGCATCATTATGAGCACATTCATTTCATTAGACATTAAGACATTTGAAAAACACACCATAGCCCTCTCAAAACCTACTCGTGCAGTGCATAGATGACATCCCATACTCCCACTCGCACTTCATAGAACCTCTTAAGTAACCATATCACATAACTTACATGATGGGAATAAGCATTAACCAACATAGAACATGTGAGCAAACCATGGACTATGGTGTCTATCCCACTCCGTAAAGGGTTGGTCTACTTGCCTAAGGTAGGACCGATAACATTTTAGCTTAGGTGGATCCACTTGCTAATAACCTATGTGGGCACATAGTTATGGGATAAGGAAGGTGTTCATTGAAACCTTGCCTAATGTAGGGAGAGCTTCAACTTTACAATATCCACTCGGTGCTAAGCTTTAAATTCCCATAGAGTAGATCATTCTCATTAACATTAATATACATGAGAGGGTTCCATTGGCCTACCGACCTAAGGTACATTGATACACACATGAAAGGGTTCCATAAGCCTACCGATTCAAGGTAGATTATATAACACATGAAAGGGTACCATAAGCCTACCGATTCAAGGTACATTATTAGGAAAGCTCATTGAATCATCATGAAAGTGTGCCATAAGCCTACCGATTTAAGGTTCATCATTATCATTCATGGAAGGGTACCATAGGCTACCAATCTAAAGTTCATCATTATTATGCATTTAAGGGTGCCATTGGCCTACCGATCCAACACATAATATTAGAATACTTCATTAATCATTTATAAAAGGGCTACCACCATTAGTTCTACCGATTCAAAGTTCATTAAGTCAAGATACTTTAGGTACACAAGAAGAGGATTCCTTAGGCCTACCAATTCAAGGTGCATCAATCCAGATCACTTTCATTTACACAAAAAGAGGATACCCTAAGCCTACCAATTCAAGATATAACATTACATTGAAGAAACCTTTCACAACATATCATCATCATTCACATGTGTACAATAGAGAATAATCTTTCAACAATATCACAATTGCATTTTAGTCAGGATCACATTACTTTCATTGGAATCACAAAGCATATACATAGGCATCATGATTATACATTAATCTTCATAATTTGCCCTTCAAGGCCATGAACCATAATTCACCAACACACCTAGAATACTACAATTTAGGCATGAATAATGACATAATTTAAGTAAATAAACCATTACAAGATCAATTACATAACATTCATCTTACTACAACTCACCCACATCAAAGTCATAAATTAAGATTATGGGGGAATCATGGATTCATGGGGGATTTTATCTTAAAATCACCATAAAACATCAATTCAATCTTAATGTATGATAATTAAATCATTGAAAATGTTTTGAGAAAGAATCCATGATCTAGAATGAAAACCCTTAGTTTTGGATAATTTCCAACTTTGAAACTGAAGGTTTGAGGACTTCATGGATGGAAAGTCAACCATGAATCAAAAATAACATACCTTAATTGAATATTCCTCATGAAATTGAGTGGAAAAGTTGAGTTCTTGATCCCTAGACCTTGGCCTCTTCTTCTTCTTCAATGGAGTTTTCAGAGAGAGAATATTTGCAGAGGGGAGTTGGTTACTATTTGGGTTTGGGAATTATGAATTGTAGAAAGTGAAGTTAATAGTTTAAAAGATCTTAAATAAGTGAAATAAAACAATATAAACAGCCCCCCTTCATTAACTAATTAATTAGAATTAACCCCCAAAGTTCCAACTTAATAATTTTCGACCACAAGCAGCCCTTACCCACGAGACCATGACCCATGGACCGTGGGTGTGTCTACAGGGCATTTGCACACTCGTGGGTGCTGGATGGCAACCCCTCAAACCAGGACCGACCCACGACCCCTTCCCACAGGGCCTAGTTGCACGTACTTGGGGTGAGTCCCAATCGTAGGTGGCCCTTTTTAGGCAGATTTGTGGACTATTTTGGGATCCACCTCAAGGACCCGGCCACCAAAGGGGTACTTTTCACGACCCGGGAGCACCCCCAAGTCGTAACAAGGCGTACTCGACCCCGAAGGGGTCTTATACAAGCCACATAGTCATTCATTGCATTCAATAATGAAATTAGTGCGGAATAATAAAAAAAAACTTATTTACATCCACACATTTAAACTTCTTAAAACAAC
>JAJOOF010021333.1:0-20406 GCA_029582545.1 Solanum lignicaule
TCCCCCCCCCCCCCCCCCCCCCGTGATCCTCATTCCTTACCATCAACTAAAGAATATCATTTCATTTCCTTCATCTTAGTATTTAAAAGTGTTGTGAAAGGTGATCACCTCTCACCATGCATTGCCTATAAGCTTTGTGGCGAGGCGATTTTCAAAAGGCGACGCTGTGGCAAGAAAAACATCGCCTTTTGCATTCTCTTAAAAAAGAGGCGACCAATTTAGGGTTTTAAAAGTTAAAAGGTAATTTTAGGGTTCTCTTTCCAAATTTATACAGTTGCACTCTTAGACTGCAACAGCGGCTCCAACCCGTCGACACGACAAGACTTCTCCAGCAACCAGCCAAATTTTTCCGGTGACTCCTAAGTCCAACCAATATGTATTCCTTCTTTTCTTCTTGTTCTTCAGACTTCAGAGTTACTTATACCTCTGTGTTTTTTCTCGCTGTTTTGACTTTTGTTCTGTTTTTCCTCGTTCAAGTTCTAGACTTCAGTATGTACTATCTATTTCAGTTTTTGAATTGAAATATTTGCTAATATGTTATTGCTATTGAGATTTTGATTGTTTATATATGCAATTAAATATTTTAATTTTTTGGTATTTACTGGCGTCGCGAGGCAGATCCTTGTCGCCTTTCGTTGTCCAAAACACTGGTATTAACCTATGAATACTACTGAGTAAGGCAAAAAAAAAGTAATTAGCCCTAGAACGGCCTAACATGAAATGACATCCACATTGACATCTTTTTGTTCATTGAGATCAGGGAAACAATCCCGCCACTAAATCGGAAAGCAGGAAACTTTGGAGCAAATAAAACTGAAAATATTTAGTGATCAGATATTACACTGCTGAGTTAGAAAAGAGCTACATTTAACACATCAAGTGTTACTGCAAATTAGTTACTAATAAACTAGTGCCGAATCAGAGACTAAGAAATCCAAACAGGGAAAAACAAGGAAGCATCAAGTGGATGGTCAACAATTAATAAACGCAGGTGAATGGGGATATAATATTTTCTATTTCACGAAGATAAAAGAAATTCCCAAAAATACACAGCAATGATCAGTTCTCTCTTTGCTGAAATCTAAATCACCATCCAATATTGACCAATCCAAAGTGTATGCAGTCACCATTCACAGCCTACTCATTCCATGTTCAGACTTCAGAAATTACAACCGCAAATTAACCCAAAATAGTTAGGTCGGCTATATGAATTCTCATTATCCATTTGGACCATTTCAATTTCATTACTAGAACACTTAGAATTCAGGAATCATTGAAACTCCACCGTCTCTAAATCAAATGTTAATATTCAATGCCTTAAGTCTCAACCAGCATCCTAATTTTTCTGATCTCCCGGAATTCCCCCTAATAGTTTAGTAGCGTAATCACCAAAACATAAAGGAAAAGAGAAATTACCTGCTTTAGCTGGCAGAGAACTCCTTCTCTCTTAGCCGCCTCCTCAGCGCTTTCATAGAGTCCAGCACCGACCAAGAACTAGAATTCACAGAGTCATCATATACTGAAGCACAAAAATCAACATAGTAAACAAAAAGGAACTTTAAAGATCAAACCTTTTCCAACTCTTTGGTACGCTGAATATCAGCCTCCATAGGTCCTGCTAGAGACAAGGGTTTCGTTACCCCATACTCCTTAGGCAGTGGAACCTGCTGGGTCGGTGGCAAAGTAATGGAACAATTGGAAACCCCCATCACTTAAACAGGACAGAATTAAAAAACTTGTTGTGGTAGTTCAATATAAGGACCAAAGATTCAAACGGAAATATGGCGATATTAACCAAGAAACGGATCGGAAATTCGAAATTCAAACTCTTATAGAAGCAAAAGTTGAATTTTGGGGGAGACCCAAAAGATAAAAGGGCAACAAATATGAAGAAAAGGGTATTTCTTTACTTGTAAATACCCATATAAGGAAAAAAAAAAAAAAACACCGTAGATCTAAAACCTGAAGAAGGAGAAGGGTTTGTTCCTTTGGGGGCTATAAAGGATCGGAACACGTTCACATTACGAGTTGGGGTAGGAGAAAATTGAGGATATGATTTGTTTTTCTTTTTTTGTTCCACAAAGGAAAAGCGTGTTTGATATTTTGTAGGTTTTCCACCAGTTGGCAACTCTTGGACTTTCGTTAGTGGCAAATTTTGAAATATCATAAGTTATCATATTTACTTGTTTGAATTTTGAACTAATTTTAAGTTGTTTTTTTTTTAAAAAAAAATTATAACTATTTAAGTGATGAGATAATAGAGCAGTTCACTTAAATTATGACAAACTAGATGGATTTTTATTTTTTTTAAAAGTGCCTATTTTTTATTCCTATCTTAATTGAAATAAATTATCTACCAAACAGCGCAATGCTAAAAACTTTATTCTTTAATCTAATTTCTAAATGTATCAAAGTCCACCTACTTCATTGCCCCCGACCGTTTCTCGTACCTTTATTGAAGTAGACATCGGCGGGGCATTAGTCAAACCAAAGAACATCACTTATAACTCATGATCATATCGAGTTCAAAAAGCCGTAGATGGCATCCGTATAAATGAGCTTGACTTAGTAAAATTTTGGAGTTTAACTGTGAATTACGTGAAACCATTTATTTATTCGTAAAAGTTTTGTAACCTTTCTTAAAGGTTAGATAGCGATAGTCTCAGCCCCAAGGAAAATTGTATGGTTGGAGCCTGGAGGTATGAAAAATGTGCCACAGCTTATAGGTTTATTTGCAATAGCACTTCTGGTTGTATCTTTCTTTGAGATTTTATTGCTCATCTGGCCTACTTTAAGGAGTTTGGGGTTTGATCAAGGTCCTTTTAATGGGCAAAGTGCACAAATATCCACGTATAGAGTCGTTATTTAATTTGTATTCGCTTTATAATTGTTTATATAAGTTTATCTTCTTTGGAAACAATTTGAATTAATGCGATTGAGGTTGAAAATCGCGTATATTTCAATTATACATGACTAAAGCATTGTGCCTGACGACTATCGTAGTATTAACTTTATACATGTAGTTTCTTGCTTTTGATATTTGTTATCATATGTTGTCTATTATGTTTCAATTTTCATGTTATTTTGTTGTAATTACTGGTTTTTCTTTTCTTTTCTGAATGCTCTTATACCATTCTCCTTATTAATTGAAATGTGTTCGTCGTTGTTGTTTTTCCTTTTTCACAACTACTTCGATTTGCTGCACTTAAGTCGAGGGTTTATCATAAACAATCTCTTTTTCCATGAGGTAGGGTTAAGGTTTGTGTACACTCTACTTTCCCCAAATCTCACTTGTGAATTACACTTGTATGTTGTTGTTGTAATTTTCATATATATATATATATATATATTTATTTTTTTATTTTTTTTAAAAACAAACAAATTTCAATCATCAATTTATCAAAACAACAAATTAAAAAATCTAATAGATTCATTTAATGACAACGTGTTTAGTGTAGTCCCATAGAGTGAGGTCTGAAGAGTTAGAATGTACGCAAATCTTAGCTCAAGGACTACACCAAATCCCAATGTATACAAAAGCAAGGGCACCAAAAGTTCATGAATCATGAAAATTTTGTTATACCTGTCTCTTTCAAACAAATTGCTTCTGTATCAGTTCATCTGTCAAGCTGTGCACCAGGACAATCATCCACTGAGATTAATGTAAGGATGATTTGCTCAATGTTTGAAACTTCAAATTAGAAAAAGAACAAATCAATGTCATTGCAAACAAATGTCCCATAAGGGATCACAGGTCCTAGTACATCACCAAAACAAGTCATCAACAAATTTATTCAAAACATAAAATTAGCTAGATTCAACAACACATGAGGTACCATGTATAAACTTATTCAAAAGTACATTTATTGAGGTGTTAAAAGGCTGCATTCTGGTGAATCTTCAATTATGCTCAAAGTATCTGAAATTTTGAGAAAATAGTTTCTCAACTTCTCTAGCTCCGTACGTGTAAAGTTTTGCAATTGAACTGATCTCTTCAACTCATGACTCGAACATTTCCAAGCTAGAGATGCACAACAAGGTTTGCCATCTTCATCATCATCAGCATCTCGGTATGTAAACTATGAAACCAGAGAAAACCACAACAGGAACAAAGGTAAAAGATGTATTCATAAGCAACCGATCATTAAACCAATATAGAAACGTGTTGGTATTAGCTTATAAATAGAGTGAATATAGAAACGTGATGTGCGCATATAAGTTTCTTGAGTTGACAGAATACATAGAATTTTGTCTAAAAATTATATAGATAAAAACTTCAAATAGCTTACAAGAATCTTGTAACCTCATTAATCCTTACAAAAGGCTCAAAATAACTAGTCCTGTAGGTATTTCACATGAGCAGTTGATTGACTAACTGTTAGGTCTTGGAGATAGTGGTCTGAAACACACCTGAAGTGTCACTTTGCAAGTTTCCTACCTAAACTATCAGGTGTTTGTGTTTCTTATCTGAACTATCACCAACTATTTATCAAAACACACCTCGATTAGTATCTATGTGTTTTTGACCATTATCTTCAGGTGATACTTCAAGTGTAGTATTTTTTTACCATTATCTCTAGGTTATGGTTAATCTTCTCATAATTGGACTGTAAACAAAAGATATTGAACCAATCATGAAGGCTGCTTTGCTACTAAAACAATGAATCAAAAAGGAAACTAATTGCAAAAAAACTTAAGAGATAAAGAATAAGGGTGCGAGAAACCTTAGCCAGTGCCTTTGAAAGATAAGCATATTACCTTGATCAAGCTCTGTATGCTTCGACCCTGATCAACAGATAGGGTGTCCAGTTGAGGAGAAATCCAAAGCAAACTATCAACAACGTCCACAATTGAACAATTCGTCCTATCCATAATTCTTATATGTATATGCTTAGTACCATTAAGTGGAGGAACCAAGTTTTCTCTCATATGTTTCGGTATAACTATCACCTGCTCAAACAAATAATAAGAACAATGAGAAATCCAGAACAACTTCTTCTGGCAGGGCAAGTAGTCAATTTGCTGAACGTACCTTGTCAGAGTCGCAACTTAGTGTAATAGCCCTGGATTTATTAAAGTTACCAATAGACTCTGTGAGCTTGGAGTACCAATCAGTGTCAAGAGCTTCAGGATCTGGGATTAATTTGATCATAACCTCCAGCAATCGCGAAGCTTTCAGTTTGAATATAGGCGAGGGTTCAAAATAGCCCAATAGTCCATCTCTTCCATGACGAATGTCATAGGAGAATCTTAATAAGTTAGGAGCATCATCCATATCAACAGCAATCAAATGAGAGCACGCGACTACTTTCAGAAACTTAACGCGACTATTTGAAATCTTCACGAAGTTCAAGGACTGACAATGATCTAAATAAATGACTTCAAGGTTCGGTAGATTTGGAAGGAGGCTCTCTAACCATTTGTCATTGACAGCCACAGCAGTAAGCTTCAATCACTTTAAGGATTTGCAAGCAGTTATATCGATTACACGTAGGTCCAGATTTAAAGAACTAATATAAAGGTCTTTAAGATTAGGTGCTACAATATCAACCTTCTTGAATTTAGGAGGTCAAAATTTCAACTTTACTGTCCTTAGTTTAGGCAACGTTCCGGCAACTTGTAAACTGATTAATCCATGAAATCTCTTCAAAGACAAAACTTCTAAATCACTACAAATTGCATATATAGCTTGAAGTAATTTCTCGTCCAAAAATGAGTCCTCGAGGTGCAACTCTCGTAGAGAATAAAACTTAACGCGATGATCAGAGGGTAGTTCGAGCTTAAATCCGCGTAAGCTAAGCACATTTAATGATTTAGCAGAAAAAATTGCTTCAGGAAACTTGTTGTGAGTGTATACGCCTACACCTATGAACAACTCTTTGATATTACAGGTTATAAGTACCTTAATCCAATCATCCAGAGCTTTAAACCGATAATTTGGTAAATTAACCTTGAACCTTTTTATAGAGATGTTCTGGTTTAGCCGATTTGCTAGAATTAGATCCACAGTGTTTTTGGACTTATGTAAATAATTATCACCAAAATTTAAGGAGGTAAGGTAAGTCCAACTACTATTCCAAACCTTTGACAATGTACTCGTTTTCGCAGCATCTTTAATGTCAAGGAAAGACAGAATGTGATCCAAAACTGGCTCTGGCAGCTTGGAAATTTGATCTGTCTCTTCCATTACGAGCAAATTGAGGTTCCTTCCATCACTATTTGTTACAGAAATGCCAATTTTCACGAAAAAAATATCAAAAAACAATAATAAACAGAGACCAATCTGGGGATTAATTACCTAGTTTTTGTATAAGACGCCGATATCCCTTCATGATGTTTGTGTATATAGAAAACTGAAGTTTCTGCTGAGTGAAATTGGCAGATGGGCAAATGGCTTCAGTAGTTTATAGGACTTTCAGTTTGCCAATTCAGTTACATTGATGCACTTATTAGGGCTAGCTAATTACAAGTATAATTACCAAATTAATATATCCACTATAATAGTAAATTCATCACGTTATATAAGGTAGTTGAATTTTACTTATTTTAACGGTAAATCATTAAATTTTACTTTCTATAACAATAAAGTCATCAAACTATTTTTCGAGTCAAAATAAATGGCTAAAGTGTATTGCAATGTCGATTACTTGTTCTCCTAAACCTAATTACTCAGTCCTGAATATTAATGGGGAGATTTATCCTTTATTATTTCATCAATAATACAGCGGCGATAGATCGAGCTGTACTAAGCGACGTACTCAATTTGTTACTCCTATAGAAATTTTCGCTGATTAATGATTAGACATGCAAATTAGAATTATTATGTCTTGGTTAAGGAAACACATTAATAACTCGGTCAATTTTTTGCATCGCTAAGGGGTGCTTGTGAGAAGTATAAGCTTGTGCTTTGATTCCTAAGTGATTTCATTCATTCAATTCAGTTTTAACAACAACAACAACATACCTAGTGAAATCCGACAAGTGATGGTAAAATATACGTAGACCTTACCACTACCACTAACTCGTGAAGGTAGAGATATTATTTCCGAAAATCCAATTTAGTTTTAAATCACTCACATTCATAGTTTTCTTCACTAGTTCACTAGAAGTGCTCGTTTTCTTCCTAAAACTAGTATGATTGTGTGCTCAATTGTTTACTTTGTGACAGTTTTCTTTCAATAAGAAGAAATACTTATTGAAACTTGGCAGAGAGAATCAGATTTGGGAAATTTTATTATGATCGAATTAATTCAAAGCTGTGAGATACCTCACTATATGTACATGACACAGAGATGACAGCTGTCACTGCTACAACTAACTAACTGACTAATGAACAAATATAACTAACTAACTGACTAATGAACAATTTAAACTACTAATCAACAATTAAGCTATTTTACATTAGTTCCAATACCCTCCCTCAAGCTGGATGGACTGAATAGATTCAGTACTCCAAGCTTGGCCAAAAGGAAATCATGTTGAGATCGACCAAGCGCCTTAGTGAACAAATCTGCTTGTTGATCTTTTGTGTTGATGTAGCTAGTATGAATTAATCCTTGCTGAATTTTTTCTCGAATAAAATGACAATCAATCTCTATGTGTTTGGTTCGTTCATGGAAAACAGGATTTGCAGCAATTTGTATGGCTGCCTTGCTATCACAGTGAATGATAGTGGGAGTGTGTAATGCTACCTCAAGCTCCGTAAACAAACCTGTAACCCAAACCACTTCTGCCGTGAGAGTGGCTAAACTTCTGTATTCTGCCTCTGCAGAGCTTCTAGACACAGTGTTCTGTTTCTTGGATTTCCAAGAGATCAAAGAATCCCCAAACTTCAACAAGTATCCACTAACAGACTTCCTGGTGCTAAGACAAGCTGCCCAGTCAGCATCACAGTATCCAATTAATGTGGTGTTTTTATGGGAACTCATGAGTAAACCTAATCCTGAATTACCTTTGATATATCTGATCACCCTTAATGCTGCATTCCAATGAGAAGCTTTAGGTTGTTGCAAATATTGACTTAATGTTTGGACAGTAAAAGCAATATCAGGCCTTGTATTAGTTAAGTAAAGCAACTTTCCAACTAGTCTTTGATATCTGGTAACATCTTGAAACAATGGGTCAGTACCACTATTGTCAAACTCAACTGAAGTGAGCTTAAGATTACACTCTAATGGTGTGGAAACAGGTTGTGCACCTGCAAGGCCAGCTTCAGAAATCAACTCTAATGCATACTTCCTCTGAGTCATCACTATACCAGATGTTGATCTACAGAATTCTAGGCCTAGGAAATACCTGAGTTCACCTAAGTCCTTCATCTTGAAGTGGTTGTGCAACACTTGCTTGGTATCTTGAACCAAAACAGGGTCACTTCCTGTGATTAATAAATCATCAACATACACCAAAACGATAACCAATCCAATTGAACTTTTCTTGGTGAACAATGAATAGTCTAAATGACTTTGAGTATAGCCTGAATTACAAAGAACTTCAGTGAGTTTAGCATTCCATTGCCTAGAAGCTTGCTTGAGCCCATACAACGATTTCACAAGCTTACAGACATGTTGCTTATTTGTACTGACAAAACCCTTAGGCAACTCCATATACACTTTCTCAAATAGATCACCTTGTAAAAAAGCATTAAACACATCCATTTGGAATATTTTCCAATTCTCAACTGCAGCTAATGCGATGATTGATCGCACAGTAAACATTTTAACTACAGGAGCAAATGTTTCATGATAATCAATACCTTCTGTCTGACTGTACCCTTTTGCCACAAGTCTTGCCTTGAACCTGTCAATCTCACCACTTGCTTTGTATTTGATTTTAAACACCCATTTACACCCTATAGCAGACTTCTTGGGAGGCAACTTCACAATCTGCCAGGTTTCATTCTCTTCTAAGGCTTTGATCTCCTGCTGCATAGCCACCACCCATCTAGGATCTTTGATAGCTTCTTCATAACATCTAGGCTCAACTTCTGTAGAAAACTTGCTAAGAAAGGCTTGATAGTTGGGAGACAAGTGCTGATAGGAAAGATATTTAGATATTGCATAAGGATGAACAGAGTCAATGGCAGCAGTAACAAAATCCTTCAACCATATTGGAGGATGAGAAGATCTGGTGGACTTCCTAGAATTCTGCTCAGCCTCCACTGCATTAGGAAAAGTTTCATTTACAACATCAGCATCAACTACATCAACACTTCCGTGGGCATCATCAAAATTAATACTGTCAGTTTCATTCAAAACTAATTCAGTGGGAAACTCAGCATTCTCTATCTCTTCAGTATGTCCTGTAAACACAGGACTAGGGACTTCTGAATCATATGACTCTGGAATGGGAGTATGATTGAATATTGGTGCATGAGGTTTTTTGTGTTGTACAGCAAATGGAAAAATATCCTCTTTGAAAATGACATCTCGACTGACTAACAACTTTCTATGAGTCAAACTATACACAATGTAGCCCTTCTGAGTGGATGAATATCCCAGCAGTACACAAGCTTCAGATCTAGGAGAAAACTTATCATCTTTGATGAGTTTGGTCACAAAACACAAACAACCAATGGTCCTTAAATGTGTTAAAATAGGCTGATGCCCATGGAAAACAGCATATGGTGTCTGACCATCCAATGTATGAGTTGGCATCCTATTGATCAAGTAAACAGCAGACAATACACATTCACCCCAAAATCTTGTTGGTATAGAACCTGTAAACTTCAGAGCCCTGGCTACCTCTAGAATATGTCTGTGCTTCCTTTCAACCACCCCATTCTGTTGAGGAGTGTGTGGACAGCTGCTTTCATGAATAATTCCCAGGGATTCAAGTAATGATCTACAATCCTTATTAAAGAATTCAGCCCCATTATCTGTTCGAACCTTCTTAACAGTCTTATTAAACTGATTAGTGATCAAAGTAAAGAAACATTTCAATGTGGAAAAAACATCACTCTTAAACTTCATTAGAAACAACCAAGTCATCCTTAAGTGATCATCAACAATTGTCAAAAAAAATCTATAACCAGCATGAGTGGGGTGTCTGTATGGACCCCATACATCCATGTGGAGTAAGTCAAAAACAGCACAAGATCTAGACAAACTTGAGGAGAAAGGAAGTCGAGTCTGCTTAGCTAAGGGACAAACTGGACATTTATTACAAGCTTCTTCATCTGTAGATCTTCTAAGTAAAGAAAAATACTTCAACACCTTCACTGAAGGATGGCCTAGCCTGTTATGCCATGTAAGGCCTTCTAACTTCTCTGCTTGTGTCAGTAAACTTTGCTCTACATGCTTGACCCTTTCTGAAGAATGTCTGGAAAAGTAGTAGAGGCCATCCCTCTCCTTACCAGTCCCCTTCACCTTCCCATTGAAGAGGTCCTGAAATACACAAAACTCAGGGAAAAAAGTCACAGAACAGTTCAATTGTCTGGTTAATTGTGACACTGACAGTAGATCAAATTTGAACTCAGGAACTACCAACACATTACTTAATACATCACCACTTGGTAGCCTGCAATTACCAGTACAATTAGCTGAGGTAATCTGCCCATTTGGAAGATGTATCTTCCTATCTAAAACTGCACTTGAACTTAATACTTCATCTAATGTATTAATATTAGATGTCATATGACATGTCGCTCCAGAATCAACTATCCATTCTGCATTACAATCTGGCATATTACTACAATTTGTTGCTGAAAAAGTAGTAATAGGAATACCTGCAATATGAGCACTTGCAGTATTTGCCATAGCAGTGTTTGCTACATGATCCATTGTATTCTCCTTGACAGTACTGTCAATGTTTCTTCCTGAGTTATTGTTTAATGATTTTCCAGTTGACTCTTGCCCTGGATGGACTGATCCATGATTCGTGAACCCAAAATCATCTATGATGTCCCTGTCAGCATATGCATGGTTAGCCATTCCTCTTCCTGTATTCCCTGTACCTGAACTTGACCCCCCTGGTCCAAATTTCTTCTTAAATTTCCAATCAACTGGATATCCAATTAGTCGAAAACATATATCCTTAGTGTGTCCATGTAGCTTGCAGTAATCACAAAACAAATGCCAATTCTTCTTCTGCCTAGGATTAGGATTATTGTAATTGTTTCTAGCTCCAGCATTTATGTGTCCACCACGTCCAACATACAAAGCCATAGACTCATTAGAGTGATGGACACCTTTTCCTCTTTCAGCATACAGTGCCATAGAATCATTGAGATCACTATTAATTCTAGATCCAGCTGTTACACGTTGGCTTTCATCAGCAACTATCATAGCATAAGCTTTGCTCACACTGGGCATAGGATTCATCATCAAAATTTGGCTACGAGCATGACTATATGTCTCATTTAGTCCCATCAGAAAAGCAAACAATCGTAGACAGTGTAAGTGATCAACATACGACCTAGATTTATCACAGCTACAGCTAGGTGGAGGCACAAGTGCATCAAATTCATCCCATAAGAGACGCAATTTAGTAAAGTATCCTGAAACTGTCAAATTACCTTGACTGAGAGTGCAAATATCACGATGAAGTTGATAACTTCTGGATCCATCTACTTTGTTGAATCGCTCATTCAAATCTCCCCAAACCATCGCTGCATCTGAAGCATACACGATACCACTCAATAGCTCCTTGGATACCGTATTCATGATCCATGCTAACACGAATGCATTGCATTTTTCCCATTGTTCTTCCAATTCCGGCTTATAATCTGATTTTCGGCATGTTCCAAGCACAAAACCCAGCTTGCTTTTTGCCCTAAGATTAATCATCATAGATCTACTCCATAGTGAGTAGTTTTCAGTCCCTGTGAGTTGAACTGAAGTCAAAACACTACCCGGAGTATCTGATGGATGAAGATATAAAGGATGATTGCGGTTCTTTTCGATGTTGTCAATAGTGACAGCTGAAATTCCAGTTGCACTTCCTTCTGATGTTGTTTCCACCATTTTCTTCAAGCTCTGATAATGGCGAAAGCTCAGGATCGAAAAACAGTGAACCTGAATTACAGAGATTCAGTGCTTTGATACCATATTGAAACTTGGCAGAGAGAATCAGATTTGGGAAATTTTATTATGATCGAATTAATTCAAAGCTGTGAGATACCTCACTATATGTACATGACACAGAGATGACAGCTGTCACTGCTACAACTAACTAACTGACTAATGAACAAATATAACTAACTAACTGACTAATGAACAATTTAAACTACTAATCAACAATTAAGCTATTTTACATTAGTTCCAATAATACTGCTGGTAAATGACGTTGCTCTAATTCTTCAATATATTATCAAGTGTTTGTCATTACTAAAAATAATGAAAAAAATCCACGGACAGAAAAACGACGAATAAGGTGGATCCAGAAAAATCCAGGGAAAATCAACCCGGTTTGTTTTTTTTTTTTTTTTTTGCACAAAAGCTATTATTTTAAAGGAAACCAACACAGGTCTTCGGTGTTTTAATTAATTTTTTAACAAAAAACGACAGACATGGATGATATTTGAAGTGCAAAATTACCGTTTAAGAGTATAAATCAAAACTATGAAAATATTTTATCAAAGAACATAGGTAGTCGAGTGGTAAATTGTTCAAAGTGAAAAAAATAAAAATAGTCCATTGGTAAGAAACAACAATGCGCATTTATCCTTGTATACGCATATGGTTTTGTAACAATCTATAATGAGATATAAAATTATTTAAATGTTAAAAAAGTATTATAAGGGATATTGGCTATGCCATAAATCACTACAAACAAAATGTACATGTGGGGGTCTTAAACTTTTAATCTCGCTTGTTTTATAGGCAAAGTTTCAAGTTTTACAAGAAATATATGGTTTTTTTACCTTGAATGTTTGCCCATGGAACAAAGATAACTTACAGAAATTCCACTAGTTAAGGAACTAATTACTTAGATACACATTAGTTTGCAATATTATTTTCAGTTTTGGTGCGTTCAAATACATTTAGATATAAGTATCTTGGTAGATATGGAATCAAAGTTAGGTGTAATTTATACTAAATGCACTATATCCCAGTAGATTCACACGTATTTGAGATACATAGACAAATATAGCTTGCCTCCCTTCCATCTCGACCGCTCGTCGCTCTCTATATAGGTATATGGTATTCTAAATGTATACAAATCACCCAGATACATGTATATAGTGTGTATCTAGAGTGATTCACATGTATCTAACTTGAAATCAAGTATAAAATTATTAAATAGTGAGATAAAATGTAATCTTTTCAAACTATATGAAAAAATAGTAAATATGATAGGAATATTTGTGTAATTAGATAGTTTCTCAAAAAAAAAGAGAAGTTAGGGTTGGAATGTGTGTTGGGCGTCTATACTGGGCCAGCGCTTGAATGTGCTTTGTTATTATAAGATATAGCCCTTTTAAGTTCCTGTCGTACTTCGCAAGCCTTTAAAGGGTCATTTTTTGTTTTTGGAACTTTCACATATAGCAAATACAAAATTCATATTTGTATGCTATAACAAAATTTGCATAATTGCGCTCCATAGCAAACATATATATGTATAATTCGCTATACATATACAAAAAAATAGTTGTATAATTCGCTATACATATACAAAGAAGGCAGTTGTATAATTTGCTATGCATATACAAAAGAAAGCAGTTGTATACAAAAGATCAATTGTATAATCTGTGTATGTATAAAACGAGAAAGAGAGAAAGGCAAAAGAAAACTGGGCAGGGAAATATTTGTATTGTATAATTATAAGTGTATAGGACGAAGATATATATATATATTTGCATGCGTATATACAATTTTCTCTCACTTTATACAAACAGAAGCGTAATTTATACATTTCGTTTCTGTTTGTATAAGCGAGAGAAGCGAGATCTGGGAGAGGGGAGAGAGGGGAACAAAAATATATGTATATATACAATTTCCTCTCGCTTTATACAAACACAAACACATTTTATACATTTGTGTTTGAATAAAATCGAGAGAGTCGAGTGAGACTGCCACCAAATGAGAGTGGCGAGCGAGATTCCACCAGGGAGAGTGGCGAAAATAGCAATAGTTTTATGGTATAATTAAATCAAAGTATATTTATAGCATTTAATTTGAATTAATAGTTTGCTATTATATACAATTTTCCCTTTTGGTAATAGCCACTATTTTGTGTTGGACGTTCTTTCTCATTTCTAATAATCTTTTTCTTTTTAGCTTTCCACCTAGTATTCGAAACACGCATTGAAGCCCCGACTGAATTCGAATCATGCATGATAGGTCCATTTCTAATTTGCATAAAGAACAAACACTAGTAAAAGAAGAAATTAGAAAAGTGATAATTAAGAACAAAAACTTCCTGAGTGGGTACGAAACAATTTGCTGGATATACAAGTGAAGTCCCTTTAAATAAAGGTAAGGGTGCATGGAGAAAATATTGTTAAATTCAAGTACTTTATCTTCTAGTTGAATAAATAACTATAAAACAAAACTTAAACTAGTTGTTGTTTTTCTTTAAAATTGTGTCACGTTTCAGAAATTGAATGGTACATCGTCACACATATATTGAATTATAGTTTATAGTCTTTGTATTGTTTTCTTTCCATTAATTTATTTGCAATACGGAAAGAGGACTCACAGTACATGAGTGCCTTAACTTTTGGAAGCCAAATAAATCAAAGAGGATCCAATATTTTCTAGTATATAATTAAAATACATAATCTTAAAAGTAAAGAAAAAAGAAATATACGAAAGAGAGATTTGGTCAGTGGAATTCAATAATTAAAAATAAATAAAAATACGTTTCTCAAAAGACTCTCTCTGTTTATTTTTATTTGTCCATTTTGGATGTTGTACTCTTTTTAAGAAATAATGGTCGATATAAGTATTTTATTCATATTAATTGATGTTTAGTATTAGGTCTTGTAAAATGATTTAGAGAATAAATAATTAATAATAGTAAAAATAAAATATAAAGAATTTTTTTTTCTTGATTTATAAAAAGTGAAACAAAAATATAAATTTATTTTTAAAATAGTGGACAAGTAAAAATGATGAGAATACTCAATTTTCCGTTGTTTCGCGGGAGAATCGCTTTTGCTTTTGGAGTTTGTAACTTTGTGTTTGTAAAAAGTCTTACAATTTGTTTATGAAAACCTAATTTTTCATACAAAAGCTTTACAGGCCACCAATTTACTACTTTATTTACATGCAGAAATAATCATAAATAATTCGGCCATTATGTAAAAGCACACTTCTTTAATATTCTCATTTCCCTTCCCAAGGAAAGTGTCTATTTTTTTTTAATATGTAAAAAAAATTAAAAAAATTATCTAAAGCCAATACATGATCGTGAATTTGTAGACTAATTAATTGATCCGCTCATCGGCTACAATATTTGTGAAAGGATATTGCTTATAATATGTCAATTGTCATGCTTTTGAGAGAAAACAATATGCCTAAGGTAATATATTGGAGTTTGATACAGATACAGATATATATTGTTCTCGGTACAAAAGAACATAAAATAATAAGGTTGCTATTTAGATCCATTTAATCATACTTATGCCCTTTAACAAATGTATTTACAAGTAATCAAACTCACTTGACATGTCAGATCACAATAGATATTATATAGTATTAGTTACTTGGGTTTTCATCCAGCCCGTCTAGCTCAGTTGGTAGAGCGCAAGGCTCTTAACCTTGTGGTCGTGGGTTCGAGCCCCACGGTGGGCGTTTGATTTTTTAATTTAATTTCCGTCGTGTTTCCATTTTTTTTTACATTAAAAAAAAAAAGTATTTGTAAATATTTTCTATAGGAAAGCAAATTTACTTAAAATGTGGAAATGACTTCCTAGCGTGAAAAGAGGGAAACAAGTCCACAAGTGACGTATCACATTGTGTCTTCATTATAGTAACCCTCATTCTCATAATATTCGTTTATATTATATACAAAATAATTTTAGAATAACATATTTATATTTTAATTTGCTTATGCAACGAACACAACAAAATAATTATAAAAATATCACAAAACATTTTTGCTTCGTACGGAAACACACCCATAGTGTTGTTCCTTTTCTCATTCTCGTGCAAAATCTACTCTTTTATGGTCTCCCAAGAAAAAAGAGGGATGAAAGGGTACGACTCTCCAAAAGTAATGCTCAATCATAGAGGAAGGAGTTTATATTTTATTATTACTACTATACATATAATTAGTAAACTATGCAAAATACAGCAAAAGTAACCAACAATATATTTTTTTTAAAAGCTTCATATTCATTATGAGTTGTGGCAATTATGTGTTCCCTTAATTATCCAATATGTGGTTCTACAAAAAAAAAGTTTCAGAAGATAGGATTAAGGCCAGATGTATAATTTGTAATCTGATGTGTTCAAAATTAAAGGTTAATTAACATCTAAACATAATGAATTGCAAAGTAGGGTTGAATAATTGAAGTCCCTTAAGAAGATATAACACGCCTAATCTGTCAATCTAGTAACACATCATTTTTAGTTCAGTTCAGTCCATCTAAAAGGTTTGGTTGATTTTTGCTAAATATGTAGTTAAATTTAACCATTGTGAAATCTTATTATAATCTTTTCAAAAGACTTAATTTTTTATTTGATATGTTCTATATCACATTAGTAGAGGAAAATTAGGTAATTGCACAAATTATGAAGATACAAACTAAAAAATTTAAACTTAATTAGTTCATTTTGATCCAATTCATCTCAGACCAAATAGTCATTGAACAATTTAACGACACACTCAATTATTTATTTAACCTATTTTAATCGGCCAATTCAACTCAAGCCGCATTTTTCACACCGCTAATGCCATTTGTAATCCATGTGAAAGGAGATGGAAAAAATTGGGAAATTTCTCTGATGGGTGAAAATGACTTAAAGGACGAGCCTAAAGCTGGATGTTGAAAATCTCCACTAATAATTGGACTATTAGAATATTGAATGAACTCGAAATTAAGTGGTCCATGCCCAAACGTGTCAACTTAAAAACTTTAAAACATATAGATTACTTCACTGCATCCACTTCCTTTGTATGAAAAGCCCCTATATATACCACTACCTCATTGCTTCTCATAATATAACCACAATTCTCTAACAACTACATCTCCTCTAAATTAAAGTTCTCTCTAACCAACAAAAACTCACAATCCCAATATATTTTAGAGAGAAAAAATGGATCAAAAATTGCCAGTGATAGCAAAAAAGTTCTGGAATATTGTCCGTGTGGCTTACTTCATGTTGAGAAAAGGATTATCATCAAAGAGGAAACTAATGTTCGATCTCAACTTATTAATGAAACGTGGTAAGATTGCTGGCAAAGCCGCCTTCCAAAATCTGATGTTCCAGGGCCATTATAATAGTAATAATATTCATCAATCAACTTCGAAAGAGTATTACGAGTTCAGCTGCAGTAACAGCCCAGCTTTCCATCTCCCCTTCAACATCAATAAACGCATTAATAAGCATAGTCAGCCTGAACATGACATTGAGTACGACGACGTTTCAATGATGAACGCTGCTGTTTTGAAGGCATTAGAAATGCTTCAGAGCGGAACAGCATCACCTGCTTTGCCTGGATTTGGAAGGACTCCAACGGTGAGGCAATTAAGGATCACTGATTCGCCTTTTCCTTTAAGAGAAGCAGATAACGGTGACATGATGAGCCACGTAGACGAGAAAGCTGATGAATTCATTTCTCGATTCTACAGAGATTTGAGAAGAGAAGCTTCTGCCTTTGCTTAATTTTTTGGAGTGCTTTATTTTTTTTCAGTATTTGGGAAATTTTTGGGAGAGAAGATCGAAAATCCAAAATAAAATAATGTTAAGAGTTTATGATGATAATAATCAATACATTCAAGGCTTAAGTCCTGAAATTTTGCATCAACAAATTCCTTGATTTGATGGTCGACTATTTGGCTTAATTGGAGTATTATTATATATTATTGTTATGAACTAACCTGGAGTTGGAAAATAAAAATTGCTGATTAAAGTTAATTCTCCAAATCATCGTCTACAAATATTGTTCGTTAGTTTGGTTAAGACACTACAAACTCTAATTGTCGCCAGGACTATTGTACTATGTCAAAGACAAATTAATGCACCAATTAACTAATAAAGGTACTAATATAATATAGTTTCCAATACTGATTAAATTAAGAATATGAATATGTATGACTCTCATAAGTCATAACATAACATATTAGTAAAATAGATTGTTCATCTAGCCAATTCAATTCCAGCTGCTAGCTAATAAAATGAGGACTAATTATTCAAAATCATATAAAGAGATAATTTAGTTTTTTTTTCAGGAAAATCTCGCAAATAGTCATTATAATAAATTTAATTAGGTTTTTTAGTTATAATTTGCATATTTACGACTATAGCTATAACTTACTCATTTGTATAATTCGCAGGTACATTTTTATAATTTGTGTGTACTTGTATAATTAAGTTATTTTCGTCCGTATTTGATATAAATATGATAAAACTCGAAATAACAAATTCATCATAACACAAATATTTGAACTTTAAACAGTTATACAAATTATATTAATTATACAAAAGTTAAACAAATTATAATATTATACAAACTTCGAAAAGTGCCGTTCAATTATAGAGGAAAGAGTTTGTAACGTATGTTAATCAAACAACACAAAAAACAAGTAATGTACGTAGTGGATATGAGTATTATGTGTCCACCTTTTGCATTAATTAAAACATATCACATAAGGAAATTGTATACGGCAGTGTACTGTTGGCTAAGTACTTGTGATTCATCTTACTGGATCAAGATTTGCTAAATTTTTTTTTTTTTTTTTAATGTAAATCTAGTAGACGAAGAAATTGTGAAATTCAAGTATCTTATCTGAAATTTGAAGAATAATTTTAATTTCAAACAAGTAGAAAAGGATCACACTTGCACTTCTTGTTTTTTCAGACTATTCCTGGTTACATAAGGAAAAATCACCTCATATACACATTTAAGAGTCAATATTACAGGTTTTAAATCTACTTTTAAAAAATTCTTGCTTATAACAATTTTATTACGGGTTATAACATATCACGAATTATTTATAAATTAATTAATTTTACTTTATTAAATAAGTAATTTTTTATAATTTTATATTATTATTAAATTATTTAAATAAAGAATACCCCATAATTATCTCTTACACAATTATAGGGATTTTACATTAATTACACTTCCTTATTTAATGTTATACTCATAACCTCCCATTAGTCAATCCCACCACCCTTCCCCCACACCTATCCAACTATACACGCTATCACCCCACTTTCACCTTCTTCTCTCCCATTTTTCTCACCAGCCAACTACACCAACATTCAATCTTTCGTCCAATTTTTTTTCCCAACAAATTATGTCTAAGAAACCCATTGAAATGCCTCGAAAGAGTCCCAGATTGGGTGAAAGAACATCTAATGATGATGTTCATGTTTCAAATTTTAATATATTAACTCAACCCCCCCCCCCTCTCCCACCTAAAATTGTTGAAAATCCGGCGAATATTCAAAATTTGGCGACAGATGGTTCATCTAAGTTGAAGGAGCAACAAAGAGAGAAAAAATGAAGAAAAAAAAGGTCACCCCTGCAAATCAAAAAAGGAAGAGGAGGAAGGGGAAAATTGTTGAAACCCCTTTTGATTCCAATTTTGATTTTGTTACTGAAATCAAAAAGAAAAAAAGAAAAAAAAAATGTAGAAGTTGGAGTATCTTCAAAACCATCAACAAGAAGAACAACAAAGAGTTTTTTTTTTTAAACTTTTGGACAATTTTTTTGTGTTTAAGTATTTGATGATATATAATATCATATGTTTTCTTTCAGGCAGATACCGTTTACATATAAATTACTGATTGCCTATTACAATTTCAAGATACTATTTTGAAAATATCAGTGTGTTTCCAAAATGTACATTTATTGGATGAAATCTGTATGAAATCTGATTAATATGTGTATGACTACGCTTTAATGTTTTGATTTTGAAAATTTTATGAATTGTGATATAATAATGGTATGAATTACGTTTTAACATTGGTGTGATTGTCTATTAACTGTGTTTATGGTATAAATTATTAAATTGGTATGAAAATGGTATGATTTGTCAAACTACTGATTTTTTCTAAAAAAATCACATTATGCTTACTTTATATTCTAAACATGTTTTTGGATGAAACGTGTATGAAATCTGATTAATACGTGTATGCCTATGAGTTTAATATTTTATTGTTGGATATTGTATGAATTGTGATATAATATTGATATACAAATGGTATAAATTGTGTGATTATATGAATTTATCAATTTTTATACATGTTGTTTGGATAAAACGTGTATGAAATTTTGATTAATATGTGTATG
>JAJOOF010021334.1:0-23420 GCA_029582545.1 Solanum lignicaule
ATTATGCCTTAAATAGCGTCAAAGAAAGTACAGGTTTGTGATAAAAAAACTTATTCCTTTATCCACGCAAACAATCGCTTCAAAAACTCGGTTATTAGACCCAAAATATACCATTTATATTATTGGGCCCGTGCATAGCACGGGCAACATTATCTAGTACCTAATATAAGTGATAGTATTTTTTGATTTGGACTTATCCACTGTAAAGATAAAGTATAGTTCAACTATAAAAGATGATCCAAGACAAAAAAAAAAAAACTATTTTAGTTTAGTAAAAAATTATATATTTCATTTGGTATTTAATCATACACTTGTTAAAATAAAAGATAGTAATTATATTTTGATAATAAAATATCTAATATTGCAATAAAAATCTAGCTTTAAACTCCTTAATTATTTTACCTAATATGATTGATAGGAAGATAAAGTATAGCTCAAGCTCTTTATAATAAGGATGGCCCTAAAAAAGATAATCCAAAACGAAAATTTAAAATATTTTTTTAGTAAAAAAAATATATTTATTTGATATTTATTCATACACTTCTTAAAATAAAAATTATTTAATTATATTTTGATAATATATATTTTAAATTATTAATATAGTTTAGTTTTTTCTGAAACGTTATTGATCTTATTTAAAATTTCATGAATCAAATTTGAAAAATATTTTTTAATTGAAATAATTATTGCAAAATTATGTTAGTACTAGTCAAAATAGCAAAAATAATGGTTGGTAAATACTTGATTTTGAAATTATCCACCATGAGGAGCATTTTTTTGACTGGATTTTGGTATTTTAAAAGTCAAACAGAAATTTTTTGAGAGTTAATAATTGGGCTTTGGTGGTCAACTGTGACCTATTCAAAGGCACCAAAAAGTTATAGGGTGAGTTTGATACCCCAAAAAAATAATATTTAATTTTTTATATTTTGTTGATTAATTTTTTTTCTAAAATAATTAAAATTACGAAATAAGAAAGATAGATTTCATGAATGGAATCTGTATCATTGATGTGTCGTGAATTTATGATACTATTGACCTCAAAACAAAAGATTATTGCAAGTTCTTAAGCATATTTATGTTCGTTTGAGTATCAATTTTTTTATTGTTAATTAAGAACATTGTGGAGACAAACTGAGAGACCTTTACATCTTTTTCATAATTATGCACTTCTTCCATTAATTCTCGATTGGTTGTTTGATTATCGTAAGTATCTTTAATATGAGTTCTGCATCAATCCTTGTTAGCGTTCTCACCACCATGAACAACTAAGCACCACAACTAGGATTGTGGGAACCATGACTGAATAACAAAGTAGGTTAAGTACAAAGTAATCCAAAATCAATATGCATGTATTACTATTATCTTCGATTTTCTCGCTTTTTAACGAAACTCACCCATATTCAAGACTTGCTCGAGAGAGATGATTAGGAAAAAAAATGACAATAACAGAGATTCAGAGCTATTAACCTTCATTTAATGACTTGAGCCGGAGAAGAGATGATCTATCTGAAGTCATAAACCAGAGTTAGAAATTAATAGAAAGTCTAATTGACAAAACTAAATAATCTAATTGAAAAAGAAACAATTAAACATTCGATATAGCAAAACTAAATAATTTTTGCAAGATTCATCTTAATAGTTCATGTTACAATTATTGCCAATAATTTTTCATTCCCAAAATAGTTGCACTTATGCACTTATTATGCTAGTACTTGAATAATCGTAACTACTATTATTACAAGTAGAACCCTTAGGAAAATGATAGAATTTGATTCAGAATTATCCACTATGAAGAGTATAGTTCAAATTCGTCAAAATTAAAACAAATTTATTTTGTAAAAAAGTCATATATTTCATTTGGTATTTATCCATATATTTATTTTATTAAAATAAAAGATACTCCGTTAATTATAGTTTTCTAATATATTTTTTCCAATTGGGATAATTATTACAAAAATTATATTAGCGTACTAGTCAAAAGTGATGGCTAGTAAGTACTTGATCCATAAGATTACTTTGATTTTTAGAATCTTATGGCGTCAGATATAATTATCATTTGATTTTTTTTTTCACATACGATGTATTTTTTTATTTTTTTTTATCATTTGAGGAGTACTTTTTTTTATTGACTTATAAGTATTTTGGGAGTCAAAATAGTTTTTTTTTTTGGGATGTTTGAGAATGGGAACTTTTTTATTATATATATATATATTTTTTTTTTTTTAGTTGACTAAAATATTTTTCAAAAATAATTCTTGTGTTTTTCAATTTTAGTAATTTTTTTTTTAAGCAAAAAAAAATTCACTCACATAGTATATATAATTGAAAATCAATAATGCTAAATAAAATAAAATAAGGATTAAACTAAGAATATAGCTTTTAACACATACAGTAGAAGTGTTACGTTCAATGTTTGAATTTCATTATTAAACTCTATGACATATACTTCCTCCGTCCAACAATAGTTGTCCACTATATTATTTTGGGATGTCTAACAATACTTGTCCACTTAATAAAATCAATGAATAATTTTACATTTAATTCCCAATTTACTCTTATCGTTAATTATAGTCATTTCTCTATTACATTTTTTAAGACATTGTATTTATTATATTCAAATAGTAGTATAGTAAAATTATCATTTTATTTATAGTTTCTTAAGAAGTGTGCAAAGTCAATAGTGAATAACTATTGTTGGATAGATGGAGTAATAGTTACATCAACACTTTAAGTTTGCATGTATTGACTCTTTCAAGACGCCTGAAACTATTGAGGTACATCACATTGTTATATCAAGACTCAAGAGTGTTCATAATATATTATTTAATCATAATATTAACATGGTGGACACATCTGGAATATATATTGCTCTACATGAGTTGTGACGATATCGATTTTGGTAGCTGCCATAACGATATCGATTCTGACCAACATGAGTTGTGACTTGTGATTTATTGGTAGAATTGCTTCACTCTTAATCAAACGTTTCGAGTTTGAGTTCTGAATAAGAAAAAAATCTTGTTGGGAGCGTTATCTTAGAATGAAATCTGCAATGCGCACTCCATACACCGAATGGAAAATAAAAGAAAATATTGACTATGCAAATAGAGGAGCCAGGTGGGGGTTCGTTAGTTCGGAAGGACCTACTAGCTTTTTTGTAGACGCTGTATTTTGTATTAGAAAATTAAACATATATATATGTGTGTGTGTGTATATATTAACTTGTGAACTCCTAACAAAATTGATTGATAGCTCAACGATAAGGAATGGGAGATAGAAATACCTTTCACACTAGTATTGTGGGTTCAAATTCTACCATCAATCTTCTGTCTTAAAATTTAGAACCCCAAACTTCTAATTCCGCTCTGTCTCTTTATGCAAATCATTGTTAAGCTGTACTTGCTTTTAAAAAAAAAGTGTATACAGTTGCTTCTTTGTAAAAATGATTTCGGAATCTCTAATTAAGATTTGATGAGCATTTACTAGTACTATAGTTCTTTTTTTTTTCTTTTTTTTTTTGTGTGTGTGTGTTTGTCATGCAAATGTTTTTTTAACTAATGTTTGATTGGGAACTTCAAGGCAGTTCTATTGTACTTTTTTTTTTTTAAATTCCTTTTACTTGTCTAGTTTGTATTTTGTATTTGAAAATATTATGTAATAAATATTTATTTTGTAATTAATATTTTGAAATTTAAATCTGACTATTCATATTCTGAATAGTTTAGGATATAATTATAATAATAAAATAAAATAATAATAATCAATTCTTTCTAAAATTTGTTAAAATAACACAATATTTAAAATATATTTTAAAAGTAAAAAGTAGCAAATGAAGTACTCTCCATGTCCATATCATGTTTTACTAGATATACCATTTATGAAACAATAAATATAATGATAATTTTACTATATCATCTTTAAATATTATAAGTCATCTAAATGTTAAAAAATTAATACATTCTATATCCTATATGATATACATTTATTTTTGATCTGTTACAGAAAGAATAACATATTACTATAATTAAAAATAATATAGCTTAAAAATTATCTTTTTATCCTTAATGAACCCACTTATGATCAGCCAAATGATCAAGAAGTGTCTTAGACCACACATCTTAAAAATCTTCTTTTTTAATTTTTTTTATATCAAACTAAATATTATCACATAAATTAGAATGAGAAAGTAGTATTTATTAAATTTCACTGTGTGGAACTATGATATAGTAAAGAAATTTTTTATTTTGAGCGAGGTACCACCAACAATGAGGATCCACTAACTTTTCGACACGTGGATTGTGGAGGCCCAGACTGTCAGTTAAGGCTAAAAAATGAAACCAAAACGAGAGAGAATGTAAAGTTTGGGTAGGAATTGGAAGAAAATTATGGAGTCCACATTAAATTCAATTAAATAAACTAAAATATTGCATTGAAAGTGAAACAGTGCAGTAAAAAAAGTAATGAAGGAAATAAGAAGTCATTTGATACGTATTAAAATTTATATTAATAAAAATGTCAAATAAGCCGTGCCCAAATTGAAGTTTCATTAATTTACTATTTTTAGAAATAAAATATAATAAAAAAAACGTATCCAATAAATTTAATATAAATTTTGTACGATTTAATAGAAATATAATAGGCAGAAATTTGACTATTTTGCTCAAATTAAAATGAAATTTGTACTGTATAATGTTATTATTCATTTAACGTCATTAAGATAAAAACAATACTCTAATAATATGCTCATTAGATCATAAGATACTTTTTAAAATTTTCACTTTGTTACACTTTTCAAGTCTTTTTTTCAATCCATATACCAAATATCTATTTTTTTAAATAACGTGAGTTTGAAGACAATAAAATATACACAAATCTTATCTTATCTTATCTTGTAATATAGTACTATTTTTAAAAGTAACGCGAGTTTAAAGAAAATAGAGTGTAAACAAATTTTATTTTATTTTATCTTATATCTTATAATATAAGAATAATATTTTTTAATAGATATTCAATTCAACACGTTAAATAAATGTGGATATAAAATAGAAAATAAAAATATTGATCAGCTAATAATATGACTTTTTATTCCCTTCCTTACCTTTTTTATTGTGCACTTTTCCACTTTCAATATAATATTTTAATTTATTTAATTGAAGTTGACGTGAATCCCACAATTGTCTTGCAATTTCCGCTCAAACTTTACATTCTCTCTCCTTTTGGTTTCATTTTTCAGCCTTAATTGACAGCTTGGCCCCCACAATCCACATGCCAAAAAGTTAGTGGATCTTCATACAAGTTTCTACCTCGCTCAAAATAAAAATTTTCATATAGTACAACGAGTAAATATGGAACCCATTGGATAACGTTTTAAAGTGAGGAAGCTGGCATTGAAGCAAAAAGTAGCTAAGATATGAAAGAGAATCTAAAACACACGAGTTATGTGTTTGATAAATTCTGTCTGCTGAAATCAATGCCAAACAGTAAAAAGCATTGAAGGACCCAAAAATGGTAAGACGACAAAATTATAACAAATTATTGTACTGTACATAAACTGCAATATCATAAAAGTAAATCAATAATATTCGGTTAGTTACCAATAATGATTATGGTGGAATGGTACTCCTTCATCCTTAATCAAAGAGGTCTTAGGTTCGAGCCCCCTAGGGCCTAGGGTACGGATCACCTTTGTTAGGGAGCGCTTTACCCCCTCAATGTGGGCCTTCTCAACGCAAATCCGGATTTAGTCGCCCTAGGGTACGGATCACCTTTGTTAGGGAGCGCTTTACCCCCTCAATGTGGGCCTTCTCAACGCAAATCCGGATTTAATCGAACTCCAATGTGAGTACCGGACACCGGGTGAAAAACCAAATAAAAAATAAAAAAAAATATTCGGTTAGTTTGAAAAAATCTATGGATTATTTTATGTCAAATCAAAATTAATTATACATGAATTATTTATTCACAAATTAGTTATTCTATCGTTTATCATATATAAAATAATAGATAAATTGACTCCTAACAGATGCATGTTATTAGTTAATTAATTATATAGATTCCTAAATTACAAACCTAACATCGAATTTATCTTATACATAGTTAAAAAAAAGTTACAAAACATGATATAATTTATACGAAATTTAAATATGAATAACTTATCCACTAACCAACTCCCTTAGACAAAGGGAAACTACCAAATATACACAACCTTTTGCATTTATTCCAACTTAATGTTAAATAATAAACTTAATATTCTCCAACACCAGGATTGACCTAACTATATAAGTGTAAACATTCATTAAACTCACAAGTGACCTTAATTTCTAGCTTTCATCTATATTCCTTTGAACTAATGAACAGCAGCATAGTGATCAGTTGATCCACAAGAACTCAGAACCACCATACAGAGCCTTATTGCAACACATAACCGACGACCGATCTCCGTCTCTCCAGTTTTTCGCCACTTTATGTACACACTCTTGAACTGCTTTTAGAAGTTATCTACTGCGAGAGCAATGATTCAAGAGCTTTCGGGTCACTGACTGGAGGACTACATGTGAAGTTTTGGCAAACAAGGGCTATCACTTTGTCCGCAGCAGCATTGTTTTTCGCCATCAGAGCAATATTTCCATTAGTTTCTTCCCAAAATGCCACCTCTTCCGCATCCGTGGGATCAATGTGAATCACCTAATCAGAATCAGTACTAGTCAGAAGCGAAATCCATAGCTGTACAATGTGATATGAACGGTGTAGCTGCTGCAAGCAAAGTACTTACCGTCTTGTTAGGATCATATGCTGCATGAGCAGCAGTAACCATGTTTTCAAACTCCTCAGAAGACTTTACTCCGACTATAACTACTTGCTTTCTGGACGGAATAGCCAGCATATCTGCTGCACAGCACATCAGTGGCACAGCAACAGCTGCATCTTTCAATCTCTTCTCAAAAACCGCCTATTAAACGCAAAGGTTAAAAATCTACTGGGAACAATACATGGATTATATAGTCAATGTAAGATGCAGAAAGTTCAAGGCAATAGGCGTACCAGGACATGTTCTGCGGTCTCTCTGTAAAGTTTTGATTTTTCACCAGCAACCATAGAGGCCAATCTCACTAGATTAATCACAGAAACGGAATTCCCTGAAGGCTCAGCCCCATCATGATCTTCTTTCACACGTAGAAGAACAGAAGGATCTTCACCAGTTGTGTTAAAGTAACCTCCTCCGATTTTGTCGAGAAATAACTCGTCCTGCAAGAAATATTTCAACAGTAATAAGAACTTGTCCCATTCACCAGAAGATCCTAAATTTTCCTTACCTGTGTCCCCTGAAGTTCGAGTGCCCAACCCAACCAGAAGACTGAACCACCGAATTCATAAACATCCAGCAGACCTGCTATCAAAAATGCATAATCATCTAGAAATCCAGGTGCTTTGGAGGGACCATTCCTGAAGCTATGCTGCAGCCTGCGCGTCTGTTCATTATAAAGGTGTTTCCTAATAAAATATGTTGCTTTCTCAGCGACATCCATGTACTCCTTGGGCTGAACATAACAAGAAAAATAATTAAGCAGATAACAGAAAAGTAACTGACACCAACAGTACTTAATCAAGGAAGTCCAGTTGACTAGACGTGTAGCCAAGATACTGCAATAATGAGACTTTGTAACCAACAAAAGTTAACTAATGGACATAGACAAATCCAGTCACGCAGATTTTGGTTTAAGATGCACAGAGTTGGAGGACAATGAGGATCTGTATTTCATTAAACATATTGAAATTAAGAGCTTAACAAAAACTTTACCACCACCAGTCTACAATTTTCCACATCTGCTGAGTCACGGATATATCACACTAACCTATCTCTTAAACTAAACGGTGGCTCTGAAATCTTACATTGGTGCCAGTCACTGGAAAGTAGAATCTTGTTCCCTCTGGTTCTCCCTTCAGGATTTTTGACGCCCTAGCGAGAGATGAAATCACTAGTCCATTCCATGATACAATAACCTACAATAATATATCACTCATCACACTAAACATAATGAAAATAAAATACACACACTTGCTTAAAAATAATATACCTTATCATCCAGATGCGGTCGGGGACGTTTCGACCTCGCATCAAAAAGTTTTCGGCGAGCATTCCCTAGGATATCAAGATACTCCTCAACAGGCAAAGCATGTTTTGATGCCATTGCAGAGGTACTACTTCTTTCTATTAGCACGTTTTTGTCCTTGAATTCATTATGTGGATCACTCTTTCTTGAAAGATCACAATTACCTGAGGGTTTTATATAGTAGTGATCCTTGACGAGTGTTGCATGCTCGCCTACTATGTTGTCAACCTTCAGAAATATGAAACCAAGTCAAAGTAAGCACTCAAGCTCAACATTGGCAGAAAATTGTGGCACACAGATAGTTCTCTTGGTAGGTCTTCTGTTTCCTTATTTTACTTTTTAAACTGCAAGGAACCATGTCCTACAAGACTATATTTCTGTTAAAAACTGTCTTCCTATATGTAGATTTGGCTAAGCATTGATCCAACTGTTTTAGCAAGTCTGACGACTGGACTCTTTTTGAAGTAATGACACCTTCCATGACAGCGGTTGAAAATAAACAGGATTTATGCAACCTATTTGGCGAGAAGAGCTACTTGGTAGGATTACATAATTTGTAATCTGATTTAAGAAAAAGGATCACTGCAAATGTAGATATAGCTGACCTTGCATCAAAATTGGATGTGCCCAGTCTCCAACTTACAAGTAGGCTGGGTTGTTGACCTTCCATGCCATTTTATTTTAGACACTTCCCACGGATAATCTACTATAGATCAATGCGTATAAATTTCTATAGAATAATCAAATTCATTGAACAATTCAGATTCTAAGTTCACAATTTAATGTTCCAGTTTCATGAGTCAAGCTGACTACTAAATTGCTATACCATATTGTCATTTTCCAAAACCATATCAGAGCTTTCTCCAAACTATAAAAATTCGCAACATATGGAGCTAGATATCAAGACACAATATAAGCTGGAGGTTAACTATTCCATATATATAGTCAAGAAGATGATCAGCCAACAATGATTTATACATGTGCGAATACCCAAAATTTAAACAACAAAAGAAGAAAGGATACTACTTCTCAAAAAGTTGTCGGTAAAAACAATTAGAAGTCATAAGTACCTCAGTACTAGTCCAGACATAGAAAGCACCCTCCTTTTTCCGTGAGGCACCTTCAGATTCATAACTATCAGCATCTTCAGCCGAATATATTTCACCACTTGGACCAATCATATCCCTTCTCAGGTAGTCAAGTATATCACGAGACAAACTTGAATAATACACATCCTTTGTGATACTAAAGGCATCCAAATAGACATTAACAAGTTGACCTTGATCATATAACATTTTCTCAAAATGTGGAACTGCAAGAAGCAGGAAAGGAACACTCATAAATTGAACAACAAAATTGGATTTAAAATTGATATCAGAACACATACATAACAATTTAGCTCACCATGCCAGCATTCATCTACACTGTATCTGTGAAAACCACCGCCAACATGATCATGGATACCACCCCTCGCCATGCATTCTAAAGTGAATAAGACCATTTTTAGAGCATTCTTGGCTTCACCTGATTTTCCAGTCTCTCCAGACCTCTTTGAGTTGTAAAGCATCAGCTGCATCTCAACTGGCCTGGGAAACTTGGGTGCAGAACCAAAACCACCATATTTTGAATCATAGCTTTCTGCTAGCTGTAGCAGGAAGTTAGACCATCATTAACAACAACACATATTTTGAGAACCGAGATAATTAAATCCTTAAGACTAGCATTCAGATGGTCAAATTTCAGGAACATGCAAAGATGTCATATGATCAAGTCAGTGAGAGACTTACCACACTGAGGATTAACTACCATAGAGAAAAGGGCAATATTTATCGCGAGTAATCTGAAGAATTCTGAAGTAGTTTAAAAGAAAGGGATAGCAGTAATAGAGAAAAGACAGGAGAAGGTAAAAGGTCTCTCTCAAGCATCAAATGTGGTTCTTCTCGTAACTAAGAGCCTGTCGGGATTGGCTTTTAGCTTTTGGCTTATTTTTATCATTTTAGCTTAAAATCAAGTGCTTATAAGCACCTTTTTAATTTACCCAAACACTCCGAAAGTGCTTAAACGCTATTTAGGCTTAAAGCACTTAAATAAGACAATCCAAACATGCTCTAACTCCAAATAGCCAGGTTGCCACCACATGCAAAGAAAACTCAACAACAGATTTTCAGAAAATCTTACATGATCAGCACATTTACGCAGTGCGGTTTGTGGAACCTCATCTGAGAGCTTATTTGATGTTGAAGTTGCCGCCAAGGCTTCTGATAATTGTTCTATTGCAAACGCCCCACTCTGGATAAGCGTATCTCTCTTGCTATTCCACGCTTCCTTCACTTTCCTAAGCATGATAATGAAGTACACAGGAATATTCTCAGAAGTTTGAATTGAACATTGATGCTGCTCGACAACAATTGAGCTTAAGAAAAATGTCATTCATACTTATAGTTGAGCAGAAGTTTATGTTGAACCACTTAATCTGAAAGTACAGAATGAACACACCTAAGTATAGTTTTAAATCCCGGCCTTCCATATTTGTCTTTTGGAGGAAAATAAGTCCCACCCATCAAGGGCTTCAAATCAGGTGAAAGGAAGGCACTTAGTGGCCAACCACCACCACCATATAACGCTTGCACATATGTCATGTACACCTGAGAGAGAATCAAAATTGAGCTACTCAACGCAGATAGCATCACTATTGGCAAATTGAAAATCAAATAATCACTGAGGAATCAAGCTTAGTCAATAAAATGCCAATCTAATCACGTTGCAGAGACTCATGCTTTCATGGTTTGCACATCAGATAACCAAGAAAGTGATTGCAGCAAGTTATTTCCAAAGAGCATGTTACTATCAATGAGGATTACCGAAAATAACCAAGAGCAAAACTGAGCATAACCCAATAAACACACATGTAATCATATAGGGCCAAGAGCCATATATAGTTATTGTTTCCATTTGTTTGTTTCTTCCTCATTCTTGATACCGGAAAGATCCAGCAAGCTGATGTCTACTAGTTGGTAGTGAGAGGACTCTTAGTACCTGGGAGGTCTTAGCTACTTGTGTGGGTACATGAAAAAGATTCACAGTAACCCTTCTTTGGCCACTAAAGGGATTATATTTGTTATACTCATTTAAATAGTGACTGGTATTATTAGCTATGCATTATACACCTCATATGGATCTAGTTTTCAACAGCTTAAACAAAAGAGAAGATTAGCTAAAACTCGAAAGAACATCTAAATAAGTGAATCCAAAGAAATAGAAAAGAGAAAAGAGAAAAGAGATGAAAAATGTTGGGAATGCAAAATAGTTTAGAAAGCTATCCCTACATGAAGATATAATAGCAATGCAAGTTCAACTGGAATGATTTTGATTTAATCCAAGAAACAAGTTCGAAAGAGAATCAATTATAAATGCGATTTGAGCATTGATTCAGTAAAAAAAATTCTACCTTATCAACATCTGGACGCTCCTCTCTATCAACCTGTCCACATACAAGTAAAGGTAACAAAATGTCTATTATTCTCCAAATATTCAGATAACCAAATTATATGTAGCTCAAGATGTAATTAGCATGAACAAAACTTTCAGATTCACCTTAATGCTAACGAACCAATCATTTAGCAATTTGGCTACCTCTTCATCTTCAAAAGATTCAACTTCCATAACATGACACCTTATCAATGAATAAAGCATTAGTCTTCCACAATACTAATTTCTTGCACCTTTCCAAGTAAAAAAATCGAAAAAACTCACCAATGACATGTACTGTAACCAACTTCAAACCAAATACAACATGGAAGATAAAATATGTCAATATTACTGAAATAAATCCAACATTAATATAACGAAACACAAAAAGTCACTGACTTGATAAGAAGACTGGGACATCTCTTTTACGAGCTTCAGCAAACGCTTCCTCACCCCATGGATACCAATCAACCTTCCCACAATGAAACAAAGTAAAAATCAGTGCATAAAATTTTCTATTCTATCAACAATTTCAACTATTTTTGTTCAAAATAATCCAATTAGTACCGGATTATGAGCGTGCTGAAGAAGGTAAGGACTATGTTCAGAAGCGAGACGATTGGTATGTTTATGGGTCTGGGAAGAAGTACTGAATGATGATGATTGTTGTTCAGCCATGGGAAGAACACGGATGGGTTGACGAAAAAAGGGCTTAGTGGATTTACACAAGTACCGAAATGAGGAAGATGAGGAAGAAATTAGGAGTTTATTGAGCATAGAAGATGATTTTGCAGAAGCAAAAATGGTGGAAAATTGGGGGTTTATATTTATAGTGAGAAGAGAAGGTTGAAGAAATGGTGCGAACCTCCATGCCATTTGGAGGATTTGACGAGTGTTGGATTCACTGATGATGATGATTGACTAGAGAGTTCGACACGTTGCAGCTACTGAAGAAAACTGCGGCTATACGGTGCCACTGGTGCTCGATGTCCAGACAATTTTTGTTTTTTGTTGAGAGTCGGGTTTAAGTTTGATTGAAAATTTGTTCAATGTGATATTTTTTGTTTTTTGAGAGTAAATAACTTAAGTTTGATCGAGATTTTACTCATGTAATTTTCAATTTTTTTGAAATGAAATTTATACGTTTATAAACTAAGTAAAAAGTACTAAAAGTCACAATTATTAACAATTCAAAATAAAAAATAAACTTATTTGAATCTCAAAATCTAAAAGGTAGCACATAAATTGGGACGGAAGAGTAATTTGAAAGTTGAGTATGTAAGCTAATTGAAACACTTCATTAAAAGTTGAGGTGTTTAGTTAAAATAAAGTTTAGTTCAAGCGAGTAATGGAATATTCGTAATAAGTTTAAGGATTGATTACATATTAAATTTAAATTAATTCAATATCATTAGCTTTGTAATGATAATCATTTACGGGAGCATTCATATCATCTTTCTCACCATTTGTCTCATTACCGAATATCAATGGTATGTGGTAAATTTATTTGCTTTCAAATGATTGTCAACTATTAGCCAATTCGACTTGGGTATGTTTGATTTCAAAGTGCATTCTTTTAGTAAGTATGATAAAACAAAAATGAAAATCAAGTAAGCATCGGTCATAGATAAATTAAGACTATAGATTTAATTGTAAAAATATCCTCTCGTGTTGCATATAGATGGGACACATGACAAAGTCGCCCCTATCGCTAAAGGGACTAATGCACTCTACGATTTTTTCAAGATATAGCGTCTTGAAGACTAAATTTATGTGTCAACCCTAGTCAGATAGCGGAAAAACTTCTCTAATAATAATAAGGTAGCTCCAACCTATATAAGAGGGTCGTTAGATCATTGCTTACTAACCGTTGGTCTATCCTGGGCCAAGCAACCAAAGCCGAGGAACTAGGTGGGAATAGTGATAAAAAGAGAAGGAAAAAAGCAGCAGGGTAGAGGAATAATAGAGTTAACCTTTTTTTACCCAGGCTGGAGGACTTGCGCTGCTAGCCTTTGTTTGATATGTTTATTCAATACCAATACAAACAAAAACTACATCAAAGTAGAAGGTCTAGTATAGAAGCTAGAAATAGTTAACCTATAGTAGTCGGCATGACCAAAGCCTCACGACAACATAACATTAGCCTTACAGATTGAATCGCGAAAGAAAACAGATGGGAAACAAAAGGCAAAGAAGAAGAAACCAAGAAACAAATCCGTAGAATATCAGCGTTAAAAATGAGGGAAATATGCACAAGCAATATAATGATTTTCAGACTGATGAAGAAATTATGCACAAGGATTACTTTGATTTTCAATAATGAACTTCTTGTTGAAGTGTTCTGTAACATTTAGAAGCCAAGTTCCAAAAAAGGATCTGAGAGAGCTCCTGGTTAGCACTAGATCTCCTCATTCTTTTGTACTGATCCTAGATTTAACAATTCTAACAAGAATGATATCCTTACGGTCCATTTAAACAATGCTGAGGACCCATCGGGATTTGTGTGAGAAGTGTTCCACGAAGGAAAAAAAAATAGAACTTCTAGCGAAAACAAAGGTCTCAAATTATCAAGCAGGTGCACTGGCAGATTCAGCAAGTTCTTGCAGCAACTCTTGTTGCTCCAAAGTAGAACAAGACTGCACAAAGATGAAATTAGCATGACAGTCTTAATGGGAATTCTTACCATCCCCTCCCCTAAGGGGTTCCAAATAGCTACTTAGCAAAGTAACATACCTGAACAGCTGTCTCGATGTCACCCTCAAGAAACGTCATAAGCGGAAAGTTCATTTTTAGCCGATGATCAGTGACCCTATTGTCCTGTGAACATCAGAGAAAAGAGATCAGAATGATGAAAAGATGGGGCACAAGGGTGGGTAATCCAAAAGAGAACTGTAGGAACCAGTCAGAATATTTCAAAAGAATGCAGAACCATGAGTATGCTTCACTTGTACCATCACTTTTTAAGCAATAATCAGGAAAAACACAACGTTCAAAGTTTTCCATATTCAGTGAAAGTACTTGTTTCTATGAACCAAAACTGCAGTTTGAGATTGTGGTAGGATATTATACCATCAAAATCATTAATTGGATGCCAAAAGTTTGTTTTGGGGAATAACACACTTTTCAGTTCAAGGCATTATGGCTTAATTACCTTGTAGTTGTACGTCCGAATTTTTTCTGACCGAGCACCAGTACCTACCTGTCATTGTAAATATAAAGTCTAATAAGGAAAATTAACAAGATATCTTGTCCTCGTGCTTTTTAATCTGATACGTAAATTTAAGAGATCACAAGGCTTAAAATTGACCATACAAAAAATGTTGTATTAGCTTGGTCATGTTATGTAAACCCAGGAAACAATTATAACATATACGGGTCAATTGGTTTTGTGGCTCATTACAATTCAGTTTTATGCCAAATCTACCTATAATTCTTTGTTTTTACACGTAAGAGATCTTTGCAGGGTCATTTTCTTCCATTCAAATTGTAAAAGGTTGTGTTAAACCATTTCCTCGACATTTACTTATGTGTCATAGACACTATCAATATGAAAGGTTTGCAGTAGTGATGGTATATATTAGATGATCAGCAGGTAGATACATGTAAGCTACTTGAACTTGTGGAACATATAGGTATGTTCCATATGGATATCATTTTAGATTAGGACATTTAAAAGAAAGGGAAAAGGCATAGATTCCCCCTGAACTTGTCCCGAAAAGTCAGTTACATGCTTAAACTATCATGATGACCTATTACACACCTTAACTACTCAAAAGTGAATTTACTACCATCCCGAGACGTGTAACACCACTCTCACATTATGTGGTGTATTATACTCGCTGCCTCATCAGCGCTACGTCAGCGTCATGTCATAAATTATAATTTTTTGTTTTCTTTTCTTTATTAATTAACTTTTCTTTTGTTAACTATATTCTACTCTAACTAATCCCTAATTAATTGTTTTAATTCTCTAATAATTGTATCTTCTTCATCACTAATCCCACCCATTTTCAATTCTCATTTCATCGGAAAATCATATCCGGCCCCACCTTCACTATTGATTTTGTTCTTCACCACCACTATATCACCTTCAATTCTTCTTCTTCTTTGTCACCCAACACCAAATATCACCACCACCATTATCAATATCGATTTTTTCTTCTTCCCCACCTTTAATTACCTCTTTTAATGTTTGTCACCCGCCACCCATCACCACCAAACCCATAAAGCTGCTATTACCACCAAAACCAAAAATTGATTAACAACCAAAAATACTTTAACAAAGTCCAAAAAAATGAAAAAGATAGAAACAATCAATCAAAAATTTTCTAGATAAAATACAATTATTCACTAACAAATCTATGGGAATTAACCTAATTGCGAATCAAAAAAAATTGTGCTTTAAGATTGTGATAAAAAATGAAGAAGTGTGATGAAATAAAGAATGAAGAAGAAGAGGACAATGGGTGGGGTTTGAAGAAGACGAGGTGTGGGGGGTGGGTGGAAAAGAGGATTCTAACTTCTTTTTTTTTTACTTTAATTTCAAACTGAATAGTATAGGTGTGTAATAAATCACTATGATAGTTTGAGCGTGTAACTGACTTTTCGAGACAAGTTCAAGGGAAAATTTATGCATTTTCCCTTAAAAGAGAACATAAAAAATATGGTGCCAACCATGTTGATTTGAGTGTCCCCTTCCTACTGCATTTTGAGTAGGCTAGTTCAACGATATGAAGGTTTAGTTATCTTACCTGTAATTTTCTCTGATTTCTTATTGACTCCTGCTGTTCCCTCACCTTAATCTCATACCTGGAAGAACGTCACAAGTCATATCCATGCACAGATAATAGTAATTCCAGAAGTTATGGCCATAGTAAAAATTTACATAAATATCACCTTGTGTTAGTATAAAGAAAATACATACATAGTAGTGAAATAACATGAATGTACCAATGTATAAAGATGATACATACTTGGAACTATGTAGACTGTCCATGGCTCTTCAGCCTAGACAATTATTCCAGTAATTTAAGGACCCATAAGATTTTGGTTCTAGTTCACTAGCAGATAGTGCAGTCTGAAACTAATGACATATTTCATTGCAAGTAAAATTATGTAGAGATTCATATATGCATATGACCATCATAGAAATTGTCAAATGGTGAAGATCAACTAGAAAAGGGATGACACAGAGGGGTCATCAGCTCTTGGACAAGTTTCCTTCCAGTGATTGTCTTGATTGATCGATCACGGGCTCTATCAGCCAGTGACAAAAATTTTGACAACCCCAAATCACATAGCCTTGTGGACTTCCATAAAAGCGAATGAAGTGTCAAACCACAACCATGCCTAAAGGATAAAAGGCAAACAATAACAGACCTTTCTTGTTTTTTTTTAATCAGGTAACATGATAGACCTTTATTGTTTGATGCATTGGAAACTTGAAAGTTAGTCTATGGGCTTATCATTGTCATAGAACATAGCCAAATACTAACAGATTCTTCCTTAATCACGTAGGTTTCTTTAGTTCACACTATTATATATGGCAAGGTTATCTAGATATGAAGAGCACATACCACATGCTTAATGAAAGGCATATCTGACATGGGCAATCACTTAAGTTTGTTTCACTCTTAAACTAGCAAATGAAGGTGTTCTAAGCAGTGAATTTTTTTGACATGCAAACAAAACTATTCCGCAGAATTGAAGTAAAGATCCAGACATGGGCGGATATAACCTTTTGGCAACAGGTTCACCTGAACCCATAACTTTCAACATGGAGTGTAGATATATATGTAAAAACCTACTAAAATCTCAACAAATATTAGGCTTGAACCCATAATTTTAACTGTACAATGAGTTCAATGTGGAAAATCTTAAAAGCTGAACCCCTTAAATTTAATTTATGGATCCGTTTCTGTGACCAGACATAGTGGGCAGTTCAAACACCAGAAACTTTCTTTATAGGATCTAGAAAGCAGTACTTCAGGTTCACATCAGTAAGTATATCATTTTCTTAAGCAAACCTATCTAGTTGCTCTCAGAAGAGGTCATCTTACAAGCAATTCTGTTTTTTATCTTTTATTTCTATATAATAAAGTTCAGTAACTCCATTAAGCAAAAAACTTATTTATGAATCAATGTCCCTTACAATTTTGCTCTCAATAGTTGGAAAGCCCGATTCTTGTTTTTAAGCTGACTCCTTTCTTCAGTACAAAAGATTCTAATTCCTGTTGGTTTATGGTAAAGATCAACTGCAGTCTCCACCTTGTTAACATTCTGCCCTGCATAGCATAATCATGCATTAATATATGCATGTCAATAAGCACAAGAAGTTCATGTATAGGGAAATGTAGTAGAACATGAAGAGTTGAATCATCATGTACCTCCAGCACCACCAGAACGTGCTGTTGTTAGTTCTATATCCTTCGGGTCAATTTCCACATCAACTTCATCAGCCTGAAACCATAAAATATATCAAGGATGAAACCAAAAGAAATAACAGCTGCAGAACAACAGGGAACTGAAAAGACCTAGGGATACTTGGGGAAAAATAATCAAAAGAACATAATGAAAACTCTAGGTAAAATTGGAAGTTTGGTGATCGACAACAACTCAGCTGTACATGGTGATTTAAATGATGCAGCAAGCTATGTGATTGCTACAACATTTGGGATGAACTTGCAGATAGTACAATTACATAAAAAAAGAGAGAGAAATATTGAAAACACTCCTAAACTCCGCACAAATTATTATTTTCATCCCCGAACTATTGACTGCCTTAAATACACTCCTTTACTTCGCTAATTGAACTTAAATACACCCTCGATATTGCACTATGAGTGAAATACACCCCTAAATTCTCGCTAACCTTAGGGGTGTTTTCAACACTTCTCTCTGCTTTTTATTAAGAGTTCCATGCTCCTACAAGAGTTTGAGACCACTTGCTATGTTATGTGGCAGATTGGGGGTGTATTTAAGTTTAGCTAATCAAGTAGAGGGGTGTTTTAAGGCTGTCAATAGTTCAGGGACGAAACTAATAATTTGCGCCAAGTTCAACGTTGTTTTCAATATTCTCACTAAAAAAGATGGTCATATTGAGCTAGACTAAATAGGAGATAATTTTGAGTGAACATGTGGATAACTAACCTCTGGCATGATAGCAACTGTTGCAGTAGAAGTGTGAACACGGCCTTGAGTTTCTGTTAGTGGTACACGTTGAACTCGATGAACACCAGATTCATATTTCAATTTACTATAGACTCGGTTGCCTTTGATCTCCATCACATATGTTTTGAATCCTCCTTTTTCAGCCTTGAATAAAAATGATGTTAAATAGATTAGAGGAAGAAATTACTTCTTTTTAGAAAATGAAAAAGTAGATGTCAATTAGAATTTAGTGCATATTTACCTCGGAGCAAGAGATTGGAGCAAACTTCCAAGAGTTCCGTTCACTGTATTTCTCATACATACGCACCTAATGATGTCAAAGCAAAGAAGAAATAAGTGTGCCAAGCAATCAGATCTGGGTTCTTCATTTCACGATATTGGAAGCAATAACCACTTCTGTCATAGCTCAGCAGATGAAATAACACTTTAAGGACTCTATATTGATTGGTGGAATGTAATGGTGACCAGGTATTTACAGTCCCATTTATTTATTTCTTAGCTGTAAGGTATTGCACTTTGGACCCATAAAGGCCATATGTTATAAGGCAAGATAGTACTGTCTATCTCATGCCACTGTTAAAAGTACCAAGAGTTGAATGAACAGAGATTAAACTTTTCTTTTTTCAGTATCTGAAAAAGTATCAGATCTATATAAAAGAATCCAGAAGGACTAAAGGAACATGTACCTACAAGATCACCAGCCCAAATTCCAGCCTCATCCCCACCAGCACCTGCCCTGACTGCAACACAAAAGAGTTAAGACACCTATACCCAGAATTAAAGCTTTTGTGAAAAAGATATCTTAACTTAACAATTAGGAGTGACATAAATCAAAATTACGCAACATAGAGCAGACACACTTCACATGCTGGCTAACCCTTAAGTTTCAATATTTGTAGCTACTAATGTGCTAGTGGTAAGCATGCCACATCCAAAGATTTATAAGCTGGACAACTTTTAGAGGACTTGCAGACAATTAGATTCTATCAATGTATGTTGTGCTCGATTTCATCAAATCAGCAATAATATAAATGTAAAACTAAATGTGGCCATTATGTTATCTTTCTCAAAAAAAAAAAAGTGGCCATTTAAAGGGATACTCGAAGAAGCATGTAGTACCCAGTCATGTTTCAATTGACTTACTTCCCATTTTATCCCGTACCAAAAATATGAGCTATCTCCTATATTGGAGAAGTTTTTTCTTCCAACAATTTAAGAAAATATAAGTAGTATTAATTTATATCAACTCAACTTTAATGTGAATCTTTTCATTAACTTTGCCACTTTCTCAGATTTGAAACACTTTCCTCTTAAACTCTTTGAAAACCAGTCATGGTCAATTAATTTTAGTGAGATGGAGTAAAAGAGTCTGTAACCTTATCTTTTGTTTCACTTCTAAATATCTCAAGAAAAGCTTCGTGGTTTTTACATCTGCTCATTAAGTTCTGATGAATATTTTACTTTATTATTATCTGGATCACTTAATTATTGCTTGGAGTTCATGAATCTGAAACTAAGACGCAGAGCAGAAAATTCTACAAACAAATCAAGACAATAAGGCAAAGTAAGAGAATAATATACCTTCAAGCATTATATTCCTTGCATCAAGAGGGTCGCTCGGAAGGAGCATTAACTGCCATCATGAGGAATATCAACATAATCCCACAGAGATGCATAGAAAACATTAAATCTGAAAACTATCTGGAAACCGAAATAAGAAAGGTAAAATAAAAATACTTTAACTGAAGCACTGTAATAACCTTAAACTTCTCCTCTAGCTCTTTGATTTGCTCTGTCAAGGATTGAATTTCAGAAGCAACCATCTCAGCCATGTCCTCGTCAGTGCCAGCTTCTTTAGCTAAAGCTGCCAGGAATAGAAGAGGTTGTCACATATATGTATAAATAAACTACTACAAACAGAAACATTATAATGAAATCATGGAGGGAGAGCTAGCAAGTGGCCATAAAAAATCTTTTCAGGAAAATGTTAGGACTACCACAAAAGTGGATGATAACCTTTTGCTTCTTCCAATTGCTTCTCACAATCCTTGAATTTCCTGTATGTTAATACGACCTAGCTCAAAAAAGGCAACAAAAGTGAATAAAATATAGTGTATCTTGTCAACAATAGAAAAGGAGATAAAATGACAGTTTAGTGAGGTACTTCATCTAGCTCTGACATTGACTGCGCCAACTTCTGATATTCACTTGGATTTGAGACCACATCTGGATCAGCAAGCTTAACCTGAAAGTGCTTCAGTAGTTTTAAGCGTAATTCGTGGACATTCCACATTATAAAGGAAATATTTAGAGATTTGCAACACTTCATATACGCTTAAGACTTTGAACCAGGCAAACATGAACCTGTCTCGAATTATAAGTTGCTAAAGCCTAATTCACCTTATCTTTCTGTCATAACTGCTTGAATAAATTAACATATGTATTCAAATCATATAATTTGTTGCTTCATTTGCCATGTATCTTGTTATGTTATTGTCATATTTTTGTGCTACCATGCTTCGAATTCTTCTCTTTTGTTTCAAGCCGAGAGTCAATCGGAAATAGTCTATCTATCCTTCCTACCGTCCCCATAACCTCTCTATCCTAGCCTCTCCGTCAATATACAAGTAGATATATCAAGAAACTGTGCCTCAATACCAGACTAATATGAATCCTCTATATCTTTTTCGCTCAATTCAGACGGAATATTTGATTTCAAAGACATGTATAATTTTTGTTTATCTAAACAAATGTTCGATTCATCCCATCAACCTATCACAATCCTCTTCCTTTAAAGTAGAAGTAATTTTCACTTAAATTTACATTTTGCAAATCCAGAAAGGAGAGTAAACACAACTGGAAATTCAAAATGAAGACAATGAGCTATTAAAAATTCAAAAAGCATTAAAATTCAGAAAGAGGCATACCGACAATTCTTTCCACGTTTTCTCAGCTGAATCGAGTTTTTTAATTAGATAAGGTTCCTGCAATATACCGCAACCAGCATTAAAAACGATTACATCAGAAAAGCTTAAAACAGCAATTTCCGACTACAATGTTTACTCACTAAAAATGAATTCCTAAATTTAAACTGATTACACTTCAAATTATGCTCATCTATTCACTTTCTCTGCTAAAAGAAGTTGATATTTCTAAAATAGTTCGTACCGCCATGCAGATGATTCTTCTACAAGGACTACGGTTCGGTGGAGCTCGAATAAAAGCTAATCCTCCACTGGAAAATCCAGAGCAACGGCGTCGTACTGGCAACTGAATGGAACAAGCGGTGGAGATTCCGGCAGTGGTGCAGCCGGAGTTAGCTAGAGTATTCATGGTGTTTTTAACTCCAACGTGGTACTTTGCAGCTCTGTAAACTTGAATGGATAACAGATTGTGTATTTACGAGCGAGAAGAACCGGGAAGTGAAGCGACCCGGAAATGGAAATGGGTTGGACCCGTAGAAACTTCTAGTAGTAAGCCCAGTAGCCCACGGCCCAAAAATGGATGGGCTCGATTCTCGAAGATGAACGATTTGTGTGGACGTGGCACGTCAAGTTATCAAGATGTAATAAAACGACAAAAACTTTAACATTTTACAAATATATTTTTAATTTTATGTCTTTTATAATAATTATTTTATTTTTTGCACTAAGAGATTCGAAAATAATACAACATTTCTCTCCGATCGGCCTTTACAATTAGCTCTTCCTACGAGTTACATATTACTCGTAATTCATCTCACTTTTGTAATCAAGTTCCTTCACTCTCTTTAGCAAATAAATGGATGACTTACTAGCAAGTACAGAGTACCATCCTATTCAACTTTTGACGATCCTAATTAGACTCATGAATCATGATCAATAAATTCTCGCAATTTATCAATCATATCATGGAAGATAAGCTGACTATAATTTAGATTAAACTCCTCACCTCATTCGTCGACAACAAAATGTGCTAGCATGACAGAATAAAACATGTCAATGACAGAATCAAGATTTTGATTAAGAGGGTTCAAAATTTTAAGAAGTATTCTTATCAGAGGACAAAAGAGAAGAAGAACAGACAAAGATACATCTACACATAGATAGATTGGATCTATCTTTCCGAGTATTAATTGTTGATGGGCCAGTCACTTTAGGGCCGACCCTATCTTTGTTTTTGTACCAATTAAGGGTGTGTTTAGTATGAAGGAAAACATTTTTCGAAAAATGTTTTCCAATTTTCTCATGTTTGGTTGGGTTAAATGTTTTGGAAAATGTTTTCCAAATCAACTCATTTTCCTCAAATTCAAGGAAAATGACTTCCCTTCAAAAATCAAGGAAAACATTTTCCAAAACTTTCTACCAATTTCAAATTACAACTTTTTTGTTGAAAAAATCATTTTTTTTTTTGATGAAAAAGTAAATTTAAAGCTTATTTTAAAAAAATATTTTTCAACTTCAATTTTTTTATCCCACCCTCACCCCGACCCACCCCCCTCTCTCCAGCCCCCTACCACCCCCACCCCCAAAAAAAAAAAAATTAAAGTTTGTTTTAGAAAATATTTCCTATTTCAAAATTTTATTTTCACCCACCCCACCCTCGACCACCTCCAACCACCAACCCCACACTCCCCCACTCCCCACAAAAAAAATAATTAAAAGTTTGTTTTTAAAAAATATCGGGCGC